>PITA01002157.1:0-169704 GCA_004023965.1 Spilogale gracilis | reverse complement strand
AGAAAGAACAGTCATCTTTGCTTACAGAAATCTGCAAACTGGAGAGCAGTTTCTCTTCCTCCAGTAGACACGAGAGCAAAGGACAGTTCCAGTACGGGGAATGACGTTCACAACATCAGGGAGGCAGGAATCAGCCCAGCATGTTACAGGACTGACATAGAGCCCTGGACTCCAGGTTGCCAGGGGCCAAGGTGGCAGATGACCCTAGAGAGGCATCTGGTAGCCAGGCAGACACCCGCCAAGGCCACATGTCCCTTACATGGCAGGTTGCAGCAAAAATGCACCTCCTCCACTTTCTCTACTATGTAGATTCAGCCTTCCTCCTCCTTCTCAGACAACTCATAGCCAAATTTTCCGCTCAGCCTTGCCTGCTCCAAGGTCCATATAGCCCCTGGCACTGGTCAGGGCTGCTCAGTTGTCATCCGTGACCTTGTGTGTGGAAACCTCACAGAGGACTTGGCCTGTGAACACGTTTCCACTGCCCTTTACATGCAGACAGAACTTCAGAAATGTGGCTTCAGCAGGCAGACTCTTAATTAGTAGATGAGGAGTAGGGCTGGAAAGAACAGACCCAGTTCTGGGGAGTAGAGCCCCATTAAAGATTCTCTGGTGACCTCACATGAGTCATCAGCCTCTTTGATCCTAACTTTCTGTATGACCAGTACAAAATGCCTCTCGGGCCTACGGAGGTTCTGAGAAGTAAGGAGGAGGCTCAAGGATCTTGGGAGAAGTATGCAGCCTGAGGGGAGCCCTTGTTTCCCTAACTACAGCTGTAAAAGAGCCCAGAGGGTTTAGAGTCCCCAGAGCTGCATGCCTTCCCTCTCCCTCTCTAGTGAAAAAGGCATAGATGGGGCCCCTTCACCGGCCAAGCTGTGTTGATGTCACACATTGGCCTGTTTATTAGGAGGTGGTATGTGCAATGGTAACCAGAGCAGCTCTGATGGGAAAGCAGGGATCAGAAGGGTTGACAGTTGCCGAAATGTCCCTGCCAATAAATGAGTGGGTGAGCTGGGACCAAAATGAAAGATTTTCTGGCACAGGCTCATGATCTTTTCACCATCCCACCCAGTGAAGATGCCCAGTGTGCTCCAAAGCTTGGAGGACCACAGCGCCCAAAGGGAAGAACACAAAGTCAAGAGCCTCATGGGCACAAATCATAAGGACTGAAACTTGGGAACTGTAGGGAGGAGACAAGGGAGAGCAGGGAAGGTGTGGTGATCCCTTGGTGTGGGTGCAGAAAAAGGCTCAGTGAGAGTGGAGAGTTGGGGCTGAGGTGCTTAAATGTGGACCACCACAGAGGGGCATCAGAGAAGGCATGACTTGGGTTCATGGCTGTGAATGAGTAGTCACAGTTCCGTAAAAGGGTGACAGTACAAAAGCTACAGGGAGCTCTGACTCCGCATAAAGCAAAGCAAGGTTCCTAACTTTCAGAAGGGGCTGTCTCTCCTTAATTGTACTCATGGAGTCAGGATAGGTATCTACACTGATTCCAGGAAAGAAAGTTGTCACTGGTCACACTCAATGAGGAGTCTAGATGGGGGGTACATAAGGAACATATCTTCATTTTCTTGTTTATCTGTCCTTCTATGTGTGATCAAGCTGGAAGGGCTGCTGGGTGTCTCTCCCTGCCGTGGACCCTCCCTCTTTCTCCTTCACTGCAGATGGCCTCAGAACCTTGAGCTTCCCTGACTTCTGACTTTCTCCAGCCTGGAGCAGTGATGTTGGACCCTCTGAATGTCATGCCCTTTGGATTCTTTGTAGTGGAGCCTCCACAGCAGTAAGAGCTTGCTCCCTTGTTAGATTTCTGTCTCTGTATAGCCTCACTGTGCTATCATGTCAGCAAGATCTGGTCCAATAACTCAATTATATTGAAGACCTCTTTCTTGGAGTGAATGGTTCTCTGCCCTCTCCAGATTTGTATGTTGATGCCTTAACCTCCAGTGTGATGGTATTTGGAGATAGGAGCCTTTGGGCAGTAATTAGGGTTAATGAGATCATGAACATGGGCCTCATTATATGCTTAGTAACTTTAGAAGGAGAGGAACAGTTAGATCACAGCTTCCCCTCTCTGCCATGTAAGGACACAGGGAGAAGGTGACTGTCCATGAGCCTGGAAGAGAAGCCTCATCAGGAACACTCTGCAGGCACCTTGACCTTGGGCTCCCAGCCTCCAAATGTCTGTTGTTTAAGCCACCCAGTCTATGGTATTTTATTACAGCCGCCCGAGATTCTGAGACAACCTCCTCCTCACAAAGGATGAGGGAAGAAGGACAAAAGGAGTCGAAATGTAAGGGACAATTCACAAAAGTCAGTTCTTGAGAAGGGCATAAGATGGGAAGATGTATGACCACACTAATGCTTAGACCTTGAGCTGACACTTGACCACGCTTGCCACACCTGTGATGTTGGATGGATTGGTTTGTGGGCACGTATCCCTCTCAGTGGACTCTGGCTTCTTACCACTGGACCTTGCCTTGTTCATGTTTGTTCTCTGTGCTCACTGTTATCTCATAACAGGGCCTTTGGAAGTGCCTACTGAGGCAAATTCATACTATGGGGAACTCTAGGGTACACGTCAGAGTCATGTCACTTTAGGACACAGACACCTCAGACCTAGCAGAGCACTGTAGGTAAGAGTATAGGCCCTCAATCAGAATGCCTAGGGGGAGAACCCACCCTCTCCCACTTATCAGTCTGACTCTAGTAAGTGACTGAGTCTTGCCTAGTCTTCTTTCTAAGACCATAATATGCAGGTAATAAGATGCTTACTTCATTAGGTCATGGTGCATATCAGCTGAGATTATCCACATACATAGTACTGGGCTCCTCATAAATGCTTAATAAATCTTGACTGTTTTTATATTTCTAAGATGCAGAGGGCAGAGAGATTGCTGTGCGTGATGATTGGAGACATCGGGGAAGTTGGTCTTGAAGGGACCTCAGAGGCAGTAGGTCAGTCATGCTGAGCACTTGGTATGTGTGTGTGCCTGGCCTATGCTCGCTTACCTAACTCGATGCACAAGTCTGCAAGGAAGGGATAATTAAGTCCTTTGTAAAGATGAACAGACTGAGGCTTGGGGAAGTGGGGTCAACCTGCCTACGGTCATGTAGTTAATAAATTACAGAGCTTGGGCTTGAATCCAACTTTATCTGGCCTCAGAGTTAGACATTGCAGGCACAGGCAAAGAGTCTCTAGAACAGGAAAGCCTGAGGCCATCCAGATTCTGGCTGTAGGAATCAGTACCTGTAATGGTGGGAGGGCAGGTAAGGAGGGGAAGAAAATGCACGCCAGGCAACGGGAGTTCTCCAATGCCAGGGATCTCAGACTTGTTGCCATACATATTAGAATGCCCTTTCAAGGAGGCAGAAAAGGAAGAAAGATGACAAAAGCTATGGAAAAGGGGCCTCGATTGTACTGTAGTCCATTTACAGTTGAAGATCTCAGCAGTGTCATATCCTCGCCATGCTTCCACTCTTCCTACAGAAATGCCCGGCTTTTGTCTTGTGTCCACTGCTGTTTGTAGGATTTCCAGCTCAAATTTCAGCATCGGGATGCCCTGCAAATAGCAGCCAGCCCCAGTTGGGAGGGAAGTGATGCCCACAAGAAAACTGTAAAAGAAGCTACTGCCTCCTTTTTGAAGGCCCAGAGCTGCAGAGTGCTGCTGGGCCAGGGGATGCCCGTCCTAGAAGCTGCATCCTTAGATTCAAAGCACCTCTCCCAGCATTGCAGCTACTCAGGAAGGCAACTTCACTCAACAGTCTCACCCCTCAGAATGCTGGTTCACTTTTGTAAAATTGGAAGAATACATCACCATCTTCCCTAACCTGATCTATTGTATCAAGAGAGCTGTGTTTGTGAAAAGTGCAAAATCATTCTCCAAGCTCTGAATTTCACCACCTTGATACTTTCTTCCGCTTGCCCCCACTCTGGAGTAGACTCCATTAAATTCAATAATGAAGTTCAATTCAAGAAAAATGTGTGTGGCATCAAAGTAGAAACTGGCATGCAGAAGCCAATGAGAAAAGTCTACCCTTAAAAGTCTCCCTTGTTAATAGAGGAATTCCAGACATGAGCAAATATGGCGCTGGGCAGCTTGGACGTCATTGTTCCTAGTACTTGTGGCACTGCTGTGTGAGCACTTTTTATATTCTGGATACTGGCTAGTTTCCTTATCTTTGTTATTTATCTAATCTTTAGAACAATCTTTTCTCAGAGATTTTAAAAACCAAAGCTCATCAGGAGAAATGTACTCAAGGTCACACATGTACTAAATGACACAGTCAGAATTTTAAGCATGGCCCATGTCTAGAAACCTTTCTTCTGCCAACCAGCCTTACAATGAGCAAGTCCCCTTCTTCTCACACTTCTTTCCTTCTCTCCATCCACATGGCTGCTTTAATTCAGGTTCTTATCATATCTCGAAGATGATTTACATAGCAAGCACCCTTGTCTCCCTTGCCACTTTCTAGTCCATTCTCTACAGGACCACCAGAGCAAATCTTTCAAGCACAGATACAATCATGTCACTGCTGGTTAAAGCTCTAGATTGATTCCTTTGCCCACAAGATAAGACCTAAATACCTTGATGTGCTATGCAAAACCTTTTCTGATCTTACCTTGTAAACCCTTTCAGTGGCCCCCTGCACACTTCAGCCCAGCAAACAAGACCATGGGTATGGCCCCACCTATCAAATCTTCTTTGCATCTGTATGCTGAGATTCCATTCTCCCCTTCCTCTAAAACCCAACTATTTCCTCAAAATTGAGGGTTTCCTCTTAAAGGAAGCCTCTCTGAGTCATCACATGCCCAGTTAATCAATCCATCCCTTTAATGCCCATTTTAATTATTACTTCTGTTATGAGGAAGTTTACTTGATACACAATGATATCAGGATGGTGCTGGCATGAGGTGGGACAAAGAGAGGAACATGTAACTCTCCATGGTTAGCTTTGGCCTTAGGGAACACATCATGGAAGAGTGAAATACAAGCTGAATTTCAAAGAAGAACTGGATGCATTTAGGTCACTGTGCTCTGAATTCTCCGTTGTCCCCAAGGAGAATGTCAACATTGATACCTGTCAAGTAGGTATCAATATTGAAGATATTCAAGATACTTGTATTGAAGATACTCAAGAAAAGCAATAGTGTCTTTTGTTCTTCCAGTTTGGGTCATTGGCTGGTGAACCAGGTGTCCCTCCGCACCTTGACACTTTAAGAGATTGGGCATAAGTGGCAAGTGTGGGTGAATTTGATATTTATTAAGACTCTCCCTCCAGAAATCAAGTTCCAGTCATCAGGGACAGGACTGTGGACTGTGGGTATCATCATTTTCCTGACTAGGGACATCTTTTGTTGCCATTATGAAACAAAACACCAGCTTTCAGACTTTCCTTGAGGAGCCTCAAGAGTCTCATGAAGCAATATTATCTGGGGGTGCTTTTCGCTGGGCAACTAGAAACAGGTTTCTTGAACTCTGACTTGGCTAGTCAGAGGCTGAAAAAACAAAAAAGCTGTTCTCACATCACCATCAGTATCTTCACCATTATCAACATCATTACCACCATCATCATCACCATCTTAATGACCATCATCACCATAATCATCACCATCTTCATCATCATCATCATCACCATTTTCATCATCATTCTTCATCTTCATCATTGCCACCATCATCACCACCATCATCATCAGCATCATCATCATCACACTTATTCATTTTCAGAGCTTCTGTAAGATTACTGAGGACCATCTCTTATTTGGTCCAATCCAACTCTAAGCATGCCACGTAATAACTTCCTCATTCCCAGGAAGGCAATTCTCTATTTCTACAATGAATCATAGACCTATCTTCTTGCAACCCATCTTTTAATTTGGTTTCACTTTTTTAAATTTCCATACATCTCCTACTCCAACCCTGTATAGACTATAGTTGCATCTTTTGCCCCAAACACATCTTTATTAAGACTCACTTTCTCTGTTAAGTTCAACATCTCTAGTCTCTCCTTTTATTTACAGTATTTTTGCCCCTTTTAGGATGTGGGTCTTGCTAGAACTTTTTTTAATACCATGCAGCTGAGGGTGGATTAGGCCATCTGTCATGGATCCTCACCTGAAAATGAAAATTTTAGCAACAACTACTTATAATAGGTACAGTGCTGGCCAGGCAGTGGATAAGACTCCTGACCTGAATTTGTTATCACATTCATTGTTACAGCCCTAACCTTTTGGTATTTCTATTTTCCCAACTTGTGAATGTAGGACCTAGTCTCAGAGGGTCAAAATGACATGTTGAAGGTCAGATAATTAGTGAGGAACAGAATCTGTCTGCCTCCAAAGCTGAAATTCAGTGTCCCAGATGACATTCTGTCTTGAGCTTTCATTGGCATATGTTTTCATTTCTCCTTCTTAAAAAAATTACCATAAAAAAGAGAGAAAATAATATCTGACAAACAAAAATACTGGACACCCTGAAATGAGTCTCAATCCTTATTTAGGGCATCCCAGCAGGAGTGATATTCAATTTCCTTACTTAAATCCATTTGAATTCATTTTCAGGAGTTAAAATTTGACAAGCTGCTTTAAGAACACACTGCAGTAGAGTCAGGGACTTAGCCACCTAGCATGCCTGCCATGGTCTTATTTTGTTCTTCTCCTGTTTGCCTGGCGTGATTTGTCCTTTATAAACCAACCTCATCTGGGAATAGTGTTCATTTGTTAATTACCTTTACAGAGCCAACAGATGGTGCAGAAATCACTGTATTGTCTGTGGACTCAAGCCAAAAAAAGAGAGAGGGAGGGATGGAGAGAGGGAGGCATCTGTTTATTTGTTTAATTTCTTTGCAAGGAAATGGTGAGTATAAAAATAAAACTGTTCGTCACTGGACATTTCAAAATGAGGAACACTTTAACTGTCACATAATGATATTTTAAAATAAAATTGTCTTTCAACCCCCAAAGATTTGGTAAACTAAAGAAGTATTTGAAACCAGAAACTGGCCATGTTGGCCTCAGTGAGGGTCCATCGGCCAATGTTGGATACTGGCCAATTTACCTGTCAGAGGTAAATGACACAGTCCTGATCCTGGGTCTGGAAAACCACCCATCTGGAAAATAAGATGGATCCCACATAGAGATTTTTATCCTGTGTCCCTCACCCCCCACTTCTTCTCCACCAACCAAAGGCCAGATGAGTTTCAAATTAGCAGAGGATAATAGCCTCTCTTTTTACAAATTCGGTAGTAGAAGTCCTCAATATATGTCTACCCAACTGTCTGCAGAATTAGAGAATATTCCAGGTGGAAGAGCTCTCAAAACCAACTTGGCCGGACCCTCATTTCAGCAATTAAGACACTGGGACACAGAGGAGCAAAGGGCTTTACTACAGATCACTAGCTTACTAACGGCAGGGCCAGACTCAGAAGTGAGGTGACCACATTTCTCAGCAGGTTGCACATAGTGCCAGGTGAGCAGAAGAGGAGGAGGGCCAGGAACAGTCTGAGAACACTGCATGGTTCCAGAAGCAAAGTCTGAGAAACAACCTGCTGTGGAAGGGCCCTACGTGATCATGTACATGAAAGTTGGCAGTACATAAATTCTGGCTATGGGAAATGGGGAAGAAAGGTCATTTAGGTCTTGACTGGGAAGGGGCCCTGTCATGAAGATGTGGCACCAACAGATGTAAGTAAGGAAAAATCATGACTGGGCCTGTGTGGTGGCAATGTGAGGACAGGTTGGTGGGGACAAGACTGGGGCAGAGATGCTACCAGGGAGAGAAATGAAAAGGCTCTGACTCCAGGTGGTGGAACCAGGGATAGAGACTTTTTTTGTCTCCCCTACTCCACAGGAACATCTCTGCTCAAGGTCACCCATGATCTTGAGCTTGCCAAATTCAACCATCAATTCTTGAACCCGACTTTTCCTGATATAATTAACCACTGCCCCCTTCCTCAGATATATTTTTTAAATTTTTATTTTATTTTTTCAGGGTTTCAAGATTCATTGTTTATGTCCCACACCAGTGCTCCATGCAATAAGATACATTTCTTTTCTTAGGCTCCATGACACTGCATTCTACTGTTTTTCCTCCTTCCTCAGAAGCCAGGCTTTCTAAGGTAGGTTTGGCTCCCTCTGCTGTGTTTCTAAGCAGCAATAACCACACAGCTCTCTCCTTAGTCCTTCCCAGGACTTTAAAATATTATCCAAGTATGAGTAACTTCAAATTTTATCTTTCTGGTACTGATCTTTGCCTTCAAATTCACATGCATATATTCAGCTTACCATTTAAAAACCAAATGGATCTCTGGATCACAGAAGTAGATACAAGAGTTCATTACACACTGTGGGAGTCAGGCCACATAATGAACCCCCATGAGCCCACAGGGCAGCTCCCAAGCTAGGACTGTGGCAGAACTAGAACTTTTTATAACCGTTTGTTTGCTTTTTGTTTCATTCCCCTGTCCTTCTCACCCTGAGGTAACAGCTGTCCTAAATTTTGTATTTGTCATTTCCTTGGGTTTCTTATGAACAGTTTTATCACATATATTTATATGTCTAAAAGTGACCTTTTTCTTGGTTTCAATTCTTATCAAACTGTATTCAAAAGATGTCATGCTGTATGTGGTCTTCAATGATCTTAGATCTATCTATATCGTTCTATGTAAACTCATCCAATTATTTCCACTGCTCTATGATATTCTGTTGTCTAAATATAACACTGATTATTTATCCACTTTCAATAAGGTTTGGGTTGTTTCTAGATTTCTATTAAAATCAGCACGTTTATGAGTATCTTGTCATGGCTGCTGTTACACATGAATAAGAGATTCATTAGGGTTATAACCTGGAGTGAAAGTGCTCCTTCCTAAGATAGATGAATGACCAAATTTACATCATAGTACCAAATTATTTTTCCAAAATGGTTTAGGTCACATTCCCATCAGCAGTATACATGGATTCTTTTTGCTCCACATTCTCATCAACACTTGTTATTGTCAAACTTTGAAAATGTCATTAATTACATAAGTAGAAAATTACATCTCATTAGGACCTTGATGCATTTTCCTGCTAACCAAGAAGGCTGAGTAACTCTTCATAAGTTTACTAATTACATATATTTTTAATTTATAGTATGTTATTTCCTTGTCTTTTCCCCATTTTTCCTCTTGTTTTGTTAAGCATACAGTTGTTGAATGGTAAAAGTTCTTTATACATTTTGATATTTTATATTTTAATATTAATCCTTTGTTGGTTATACGTAACGTATATATATATTACAGTCTACAGTTTGATACTTAATTTTCCTTCATGTTTCTCTTTTTGCTCAATGAATTTCTTAATTATATGTACATTGTCAGTCTCTTATAATTAATGCTTTTGTGTCTTAAAAAAATCTTTCCCTACTCTAAATGGAGAAAGAAATTCCTCAATGTATTACATAAAAGTTTTTACTTTGGTGCTTCAGTTCTTAATTCATCTGAAATTCACTCGTAGTAGATGGTATGAGGTAGTGATTCAATTTCATCTTTTTTCCTCTCCCAATATGAGTAACCATTTTGTCAACACTATTAAGTAGCTTCTCACTGATTTCCTCACTGATCAGCCATGCCATCCCGACATCCTTATGTTATATGATATGTATGTGTGCCTTCGTTTCTGGGATCTCTGTTCTTTTCTAACTGGATAAATACATTTTGTCATTTTGTCCACTGATACTACTTTCCTTTTATTTTGGTAACAGATTCTTCTGTTTCTTTCCAGAGACTGCCCCTTCCCTACCTATCAGCCTCCCCATACATGTGGACATATGATCCAGGTTGGCCAGTCAGCATTATTTTGGACAAGACAATTTGTTTAAAATTGGTCATATGAATATGATTATTTAAGAAACCAGCACTAAAGAAAGCACAGCTGGATGAGAAGAGAGGTAACCACTTCACGATAGCCTTTGAGCACCTCGATCCAACCTGAAGCAATTTACCCTTTGAACTTTTCAATTACATAATCCAGTGAAGTCTCCTTGTTGTTAAGTATGATTAAGAAAGATTCTTTTCTCTCTTGGATTTAACAAATACAGATGACTATGCCACATCTACCTGCAGGCGAATGGAGGGAATATCTATGGGCAGAGTTGGTATTCTCAAATCATCTATCTCCCTCTGTTCCCACTCAAAGCCAAAGGGGAGAAAGATTGAGTTTCCAAAGTACCAAGGAACAGATATTTTCAAGTCCTTTTTAAATGCAGAAACCATTATTTAGGTAAAATTCAATGCAGAAATCCCATATAGAAGATGCATAAAAGTAAGGTTCCTGTGTTCAGAGTGGTACGAAGGCTCACACAAATCTCCCCATATTGGCCTGAGAGCAGTTCCCACTGCCACCACCATGGATGCTATATCTTAGTCTGAAGAATTTCCTCAGCCGGTCTTACCAGACCATTAAAAAATCAAAAGTGATTTTGGTTTCAGATTGGATGACCTTAGGCAGGTCAGCCTGGCAATAACAGATAACAGGGCAGTGATCTCTTGAAGCCATTCTCAATCCATGAATGGCATCAGCATGCATGGGAAGACTGCTGACTTTTCTGTTCCTGTAGTACAGAGGGATAGCAAGCAGAGAGGTTTTTGCTAGACTAAGAGTAATAGCAGAGTTGGGGTACCTGGGAGTCGCTACATCCAATTTCATTGCCCCTTCATTCTGCCTCCACATTTATGACTCTTTCCTCTTGCCCCCATGGCCTCAGCATGTTAATGGTCTCTTAGCAGGCGGTGCAAATCAGTCTGCCTTTGCAGTTCTGTTTGAAGTCACATTTCCCAAGGGTAACTCACTTATCATCTGGGATCCCTCCACCTCTTGAAGTCTTGGTAACTTGGTTCAAATCCCATAATTCCATGGCCAGTTGGAGTCCAAAGTCCTCTCTCCCACATTTATTTATTTCTGAAGTGCTTAAATTGTGCCAGGCTCCTCTGCTTTGGGAAAAACAAGGTTGGTGGGAAAATCTGAAGTGAAACAAACCTGAGAGGGAGAGAAAATAGGGTAAATGACAGAATAAAAATTTGAAATGACCTTGAGAAACAAAAGCCAAGGTAAAATCAGCATCTTAAGATTGGACAGGGATAAATGCAAGACTCTCCATTTCAAGTTCTTTTTTTTAATTAAAAGATTAAATGAATGAATGAATCAATGAGCATAGCTATGCTTAAAAATAAGAAATTGGAATCTCCTTAGACAGAGGAAGATAGCAGTATTAATGATCCAGCCCCTCCATAATGGAGAACTCCAGTAGGGGGTGACCCCACTCCAAAACACAGGGCAGGGCAAAAGGAAAGTCCTATATTTTGGTTCCAAATTTTGGTTGAGAATAAAGCATCTAGGGCACTCAAGATCTAGTTTAGCCACAGATCATGTGTGCCATTGTCTGACAGTGAAAGTCAAAATTATCCTGGGATAGCATGTGAGTCTCTGTGAGTTTTTTTTCTAATTACTTTACATTTTTAATTGCATATTTTCCTTTAGTGTAGATAAACCATGCTTGCAACAAAACTACTATTTAGAAAGCTAACTAAATAGGCAACATCACTGGGAGTTTAAGTTCTAGATCAAAGGAAGTGATAAGCCTGCATTATTCTGCATTGATTATATCTTAGCTGGAATTCATTCTGTGTCTAGTACTAAGCCTTACATTTCCAAAGAGACAATGACAAGGTGAAGAAATAATAGAGCATGGGGGTGGGTGCTCACCCACAAATGAAGAAGTGTTCCTTGTGACACTTAGATCCATTTTGCTCAGAAAAATCTTTAAGCTCCTTTGATTGCTATTTTCAGATGTTTAAAACTCTAAATATGGGTGATGCTCTGACTTATTTCAGAATAAAAACTTAGGGCCAATGGGTGAACCTTGCAGGAAGTAGATTTACCTCCGTGTAAGCACTAACCCTCAAAGGAATTGACTACTGGGAGTGACAGCTGGCTTCTGGACCTGGAAGTGTCCACCTGTAGAAACATGTGAGAGTCATGACCCTGTGCATGGGGGGAATCTAAGATATTTGAAATGTAGCCTTCTCTTAGAGATAGTCATCAGGTTCTAGGATTTCTTAGAAATACCCAGAAGTGCCAAAGAGAACTGGGGATTGTCAGGAAAGGGGAAATAAGAGACAGAAAGATAGAAGGAAGATGGTATTAAAATTAGATAAAACTCTGAAATCTGTTCAATGGTCTTTCCTCTATTGTCTTTTCCCAACTTTAAAAATACCTCTTCAATAAAGGGTTAACATTAATTCACACTAACATGTAAATGACTTCTAAGAATCCAGTCTTCTCTTCCTATAGTCATTGTTTACTAGTAAGTGACAAAACTTGAAACCAACTAATGGACTATGGAGTCAAGTCATTAGCCAGGTGTGGAGGGAGAGATTAAGGGTTAGGTTTGGGAGTAAATATGCCCAAAGGTTGATGACAAATAGTAGAAATGGGTCCTCCCTTCAGCACACAATGAGCTCACAGAATTGAGGATCAACAACTAAGCCACAGGAGAGACAGAGAACAGAGTAGCCCCAAGAGCCTAGGAAGTAAGAGCAGGTGAGCCTCTCTGCCATGGCTACTACCAGAGAGCTCAACTCCAACTGCCACCCATCCCGACCACATCTATGAGTCCCAGCTTAACACTCAGTATCCCAAGAGAGAAAATGGTGATCTAGCTTGGGTCATGTGACCACCCTGGGTTACTAGGTTGTAGGGAGAGGCATAAAAGTAAGACAACCAAATGTAGGAAAGGCATAAAAGAAGAACAATGGGGCTTACAAGGGTCTGAAACCATATTACACAAATAAGTCTGGAGCATCCCTTTGTACCACCAATGAGTCAGGCCCAGTCACCACTAGGCTCACCACCCTTGAATGCATCCTGGGTTCCATAGGTAAAAATTGCACAGCAGGTATCTGCAGCCCATGCATCCTTGATCTTATCACTTCACTGGCTGAGTGACCACCATGCAGCCTCTCTGATGCCCCAGATGCTGAGCACCAGCTGGTATTCCCAGTCCTAGGGCTTCCTCTCTGTGTAGGACCCTCCTTACCCTTGCCAACTTTAGGACTTCTTACTTGCATTCACAGATGACAGGACAGAAGTAACTGCATCCACAAAGCCCCTGCTCCATTCAGTATTTTTACGGACTCCACTTTTATTTTTGAGATTTGCAATTGTGTTGTTTCCTGGGAGCACTTCATGCATTTGGTGGCATGAGGCAAGATACAAACAAATATGGTTTTTTGGAGCATCAGAGCCAGGGCAGAAGTCAAACGATGTGAAGAACCAGAGTCTTTCCCTCCTTCTCCCTCCACTTCCAGATTTGAGTTAACACAGCTTCATAGTGCCCACCACATAGTAAGTGCACAATAAGTATAACCTAGTGATAGATCAAGGGGCCTAGGCTTTTAGTCCTCATGACCAACAACTAGGGCCAGACCCAGGTCTTGCAGGGTCTGAGGCTTACACAATTTGGCAGACTCCCTGGGAAAAAGAATACAAATTTTGCGATTCTTGCAAAAACAGGTGACATGAGGAATATCTTATAAGGGGTTCGTGCAAGAGAGGGGCTTGAGGCAGAAGTTTCTTATTTTCACAGTAAGTTCTCCTCTGCTCGAAACCAACCAGGTGGGTGGCATTCATATCACCTCATAAGAAAGAACTAGTTAAGGTGAAGAGTTAACCTTTATTAAGTCTAACCTGTGTTCCTGCATCTGACTTTGTCCTCATGGCACCCTGAAAGAGGGTATGTTAGTTTTCTGTAGCTGTTGTAACAAATGACCACAAACTTGTGACTTAGACTAACAGAAAGTAATTTTTTCAGTTTTAAAAAGACCAGAAATCTGAAATCAAGGTGTTGGTGGGGACCTGTTTCTCTACACAGGCTCTTGGGGATAATCTGTTCCATATCCTATCCAGCTTCTGGTGGTTGGACATCAATCTCTGCCTCTGTCTTCACATCCACCCTCCTCTATATATCTCTTACAAGGACACCTGTCAATGGATATAGAGCCCATCTGGAAAATTCCATATGGTCTCATGTCAAGATCTTTATTTTAATTACACTTCTAAGGATCAGGATTAGGACATGGAATATCTTTTGGAGGGCAACCACTCAAAGTACTCCAGAGAAATTTTATCTTCATTTTGCTGCGGCTCAGAGAGGTTAAGACATTTCTCAAGATCACACAGCCAGGAAGTGATGGAGTCAACTGCCTCAGCCAACGTCTTAACCAGTATTTTTTTTAACTACTATTTTATACAGCGACTAAAATTTGTAAACCAATGGCTAGATCAAGGAGGCTTCAAATAAATGAACAATTGTATAGAATTATAGTAAGTTGCCTAGATTTAAAACATTCAGAATGTTTTATAGAAAATTGTGGATTTCCAGCTATAAAACAATAACAACCAAAAGACACCACAATCCTGAGACAGCATATCTTCATGGCAACAATTGACCAATGCCTAGGGGGTGGCAACCTCTTTCAGATGCAACATGAATGTTTTGCTCAGTACTCTCCAGTACCCACCATGCCCTATTGTTTTCCACAGTCTCCACTCAGTTACTTCACTTGCTGGAGCCATGAGAGGATTTGAATTGAGAGTCTCTGCATAAACAGACGGTTGCAGAATTGAATTCCAGACTCTGTACAACTTCAAGACTTCTTCCAGGAAGTCTCCCCTTGATTTCTACTCTCTCCAAGGCTCAGAGAGTTGTCTCCCTCCTCTGCACTTTTATACCTCTTTATAAGCTATTCCAAGCTCCTTGACTTTGACCTTAAGCTATGTGTAATATCAATTTTACCCTTTTCCCTAAGAACTGATGGCTTCTAGTTTGGCATCTACATTTTTTCACTGCAGGTCCTGTTTCTGTGTACTGTACCTGGGCTACACTGGCCTTCTCTTGGTTCTACAAACGCCAGATGGCTTTACTTGTCAGGCCTTGGCACTTTCCACTCCCCTGTGTCTTCTCTTATCTGGCTCCTGCTTGCATTTGAATCTCAGCTTAAATCCCATATCTTACCCTGATTCAGCCAAATCAACTGTAAGAAGACATAGTGAGGAAAATAAGTGGAAATTTGACTACAGTCTTCGGTACTGAATAATATTAAGAAATTATCATTCATCTTTAAGGTGTATTATTGATATTGTGACTTTATGGTTTCTCTTTTAGTCCTCTTTTGTTAGAAATGCTGTTTATGGGAGAAATGATGTGATGTCTTGAATTTGCTGCAAAATACTCAACACAGCAAAAAGTCTAGGAAGAGGAAGTGAGGTAAAAGAAAGAAGTGAGGTAAAAGAAGAAATTATCAACCAAAATGTTGGTAACTATGGAAGCAAGCTGTGTGATGGGTGTATGGGGATTTGTTATATTGTGCGTGCTTAAACAATTTCATAATAAAAAGATGTGCGTGTATATGTGTGTGTGTGTAAAAAACTGAACATCACATTCTTCCAGAGGCCTCTAGCTTCTGAGCCTAAAGTACCTACATAGCCATTTGCTGCAACAAAATCCTCTTTTCATTCTCTCTGCACCTCCCTCTGTATCTTACTTCATTGTTCTTCTACCTGATTGGGCTTGTGTGTGTGAACATGTGTGTACATTTCCTTGTATCTCCTCCTAACACCTGCCCTCCCAGAATTTAAGCACTGGCTCCTCCAAATAGAACTTGTATAGCACAGCAAAGGAACATTTTTTTCCCCTTCCATTTACTGGTACATCTCTAAATGCCCTTACAGCACTAGCTAGCATGTGGTAGGTGCTCAGTAATTCCTTATTGACTCAATGAATCCAGACTTGAAGCCTCCAGAGACTGTGTCCACTCACCTGTGCAGCAACATGGCTTCTATCATGACATAATTGCTCAGGAACTGATCACTATGTAATTGCTCATGTACCCTGAGCCCCACTTAAAACAGGCTTGTCTAAACCTCCTGCTCTTTCTTGGGCTTGTGTCTAAATCAGCTCAGGGACTATGTGGGCATTCCTGTGGAGTAGAGGGCAGTTTCTTAAAAGAATGCTTTAGGAATTCTGGAAGTTTTTTTTTCTTTTCTTTCCAATTTTATTTAGTTATTTGAGAGAGGGAGAGAGAGAACAAGCAGTGGGGGAAGGGAAGTAGGGTCCCTGCTGAGCAGGGAGTCTGATGAGGGGCTCCATCCCAGGACCCTGGGATCATGACTTAAGCTGACACTTAACACTTAACCAGCTGAGCCACCCTGGTGCCCCCTCTTTGCAAGTATTTCTAGATTATTTTTCTTACACATTTTTAAATGCCTGTCAAATTGTCTCTATAAAACAATGCACATTTAGATGCCTGACAGATTAAACTTTGACTCAGCAGAGGCCATCAGTGACTTACTTTGGGCTGCCAGATTATGTCACCTTGGGGAAGGTCTTACATCAACACTTCCCCAGTGTTTTGATGTGTGTACCTGAATTCTTTGCAATGTAGCATTGATTTGAAAAGTCTCTTGTTTTTCATTTGTTTCTTTTTCGTTTTAACTCAGATTCAACCTGGTCTTGTCATGTAAAACTATATATATAGGAAACCTCATGCAACACACCTTTACATGACGATGGGCATATAGGCAAAGGAAGTTGAAAGGTAAGACATGCCATCATGACAATTCCAAGGTAGGCAATTTCTCAGATAAGAGCTACTGATCCTACTTAGATGTTTAAGTTTATGATAAAAAATGTGGGGGTGCCTGGGTAGATTAGCTGGTTAAGCATCTGACTCTTGATTTTGGCTCAGGTCACGATTGAGGCCCAAGTTGGGCTTTATTCTGAGAGGGGAGCCTGCTTAAGTTTCTCTCTTTCTGGGACACCTGGATACCTGGGTGGTTTAGTCGGTTAAGCATCTGCCTTTAGCTCAGGTCATGATCCAGGGTTCTGAGATCAAGCCCCACATTGGGGTTTTTGCTCATCGGGGAGTCTGCTTCTCCGTCTGCCTGTAGCTCTCCTTGCTGTGCTCTCCCTCTCTCACTTGCGGTGCATAAAAGGTAATAGAGAGGACAGTAGGAGAAGGAAAGTAAATGGGAAGTGGGGTAATTCAGGGAGAGAAACGAAATTTGAGGGACTTTGGACACAGAAACAAACTGAGGGACTTTGAGGGAAGGGGGTGGGGGGATGGGAGAGCCTGGTGGTGGGTACTGAGGGCACGTATTGCATGGTGCACTGGGTATGGGGAATGGACAATGAATCTTGGAACACTGAAAATATAAAATAAATTTAAAGTAAAAAAAAAAACAACACAATGAATCTTGGAACACTGAAAAAAAATACACAATAGCCTCCAAAAAAAAAAAAAAATCTCTTTTTAAAAAAGGATTTTCTCTCTCCCTCCTCTCACGTTCTCTCACTCATTCAAAACAAAATGAAATAAAAAATTTAAAAATGCAGTCATAATTAAAAATTAATAGCAATTCAATTCAGTAATATTTGGACTAATTCTTCTGAAGAATGAGCATGCTGAGGCTCTAAGATTAGCTATTTAGGTACTGCCAATCCTTTGCAGCTATGTATTTAGGAGAAAAGACGTTTGTTCAATTCTGTGCAACAGAAACAAATTCAAAAATAGATTCTGCAGATCACAGAGAATTTTATCTCGACTTTAATTTTTTGTGTTAATTAGAAATGACTCATTGGTTTTACTGTCTTTCAATTTTATATTATAAGTTTAAACAAATCGGTTCTGTTCATACTAGCACACTACTTATGGTTTTATAGAGTTTGCATACTTTCACCCTACGTTAGATTTTATTTGAAGATAAAACTTTACTGCTGAACAAAAATAGATGAAAGAAAACATAGGTTGGTGGAGAGAATGTGAGTTCAAGGACTGGTGGTGTTGGATGCAAATTCAGTCTGTGCCCCATATAGTGGCTGTCCCTGAGCAGGTTTTTCATCAACGCTTGCTAGCCAATGGTGACTTTTCCTTGTTCCTGCCTTTACCAATCAGCTGCCTACATGCACAGCCTTGGTCATCCAGGTTCTTCTGCTATGACTTTTGTTTCACAAAACATTCCATGTGAGGAACACACCACCCTGCATATCAATGTAGTAGTTATGTTCAAAGCTGAAGAAGATCCTAGAAAATGAGAAACATTCAGGAAAAAGTGCTGGATAATCAGGCCCCCCAGGCTCTGAGCCCAAGTGGGCAGCTCAGCTCCTTGAAAAGTTTTGTTTCTCCAAGAGGCCACCAGGACAATGCAGGCCTTATGCTAAGTCAACTGACCAGACCTTACCTCCTGCCACCAACCCCGCCCCCAGCTTTGGGGACTGCCCATAACCTTCTACCATGGACAAAGTAACAAAGGCCAGTCTATTTCCCTCTACACTGGAGATGCCATCAGGGGAAACAGAGCATGTTTTCTTCAAAGTCCAAAATATTCAGTTTTCAGCCAGAAGGCCAAACTTGAACTGGGAGGGAGTGGGATCATATGGGAGGCTCAGAGGCGTTGGCAGCTTTTCTAACTTTTGGATGGAACTTGGTCTCCGGTGAGAGCCCTGCTGGGGGTGGGGCTCCAGGAGGAATAAGGGAACATTGCCAGGAGGAGCTGGCTCGAATCATATACATTCTTGGCAGACGAGAGAGTCTTTGGATGAGGAAATCTCAAGAAGCTGCAGGGAGGGTAGCCTTTTCTCTCCCTGTGTGTTTGCAAAATCTTAAAGGCGATCACATGCTTTACTAGACTTTCAGCCAGAGAGCTGATTCTCTGCAAAAACAGGGCCAACAAACAAAACCCAAACGTCTTAAATAGGTCATCAAAAAGACATCTCCTTGGCGTTGATGACCAAATTTCCTCTTCCCGTTTCACTTGTAGACACAAAATCTGTCTTGTGGCCATGCTGGGATAGTGTCCTACTCAGTCTCTCTGGCCCAGGATCATTCTCTTCTGTCTGTTTTGCACGTGGCAGGCTGAGTGGCCCCTTTGGGCCACATTTTGATGATACCATGGCATGGCTTTAACTTTCTATCTTTTTCCATTGCCTAGAAAACAAGCTTAGACTCTTGACCCTGCCATTCAAAGACTTCCCCAGTCTGTCCCTAAGATATTTTTTTGATCTTAATTTTCCCTTATTTTCAAACAACTTACTCCTCTATCAGTTTTGCATTCTGTGTTGCACTCATGCATCTTGTTCTTCATCTCCATGCTTTTCTTTGTGTTGTTCACACTCCATCCCCTGCCCACCCCTTCTTCCCAAGTCCAAATTCTACCACTCTAAAATACTTACTTTAGATGCTGCACCTTCTACAAAGGCTTCCCAAGACCATTCATTAAGAAAACCAAATTTACTCTACGGGTGCCTGGGTGGCATAGTCGGTTAAGCGTCTGACTCTCGGTTTCAGCTCAGGTCATGATCAGAGTCCTGGGACTGAGGCTCATGTGGGACTCTGTGCTCAGTGTGGAGTTTGCTTGAGACTTTCTCTCCCTCTCCCTCTGCCCCACCCCCAAATCACTCTCTCTCTCAAGTATATAAGTGACTCTTAAGAAAAAAAAAAAGGGAAAATCAAACTTACGTTAGACTTGCCCCTTCATCTACGAGTGCTATGATTTGGGACTGGGTCTGTAGTTTCCCTCAGTTTTCTCAGTTATAAAATAAGGAAAACTTATAGGACAGTGTGAAATTTCATACAGAAAAACTTAGAGTTTTTAGCACAGTGCTTAGCACATAGTGAGTGCTTAAAAAGAGCATTTTAAAATTTCTTATTATGTTTACCATGTACTATCTTCTTTTACAATGACAAGAAATGTACTTTATTGCTCTACTCTGCCTTTGAAAGAATTCCTGCCAAACTCTAGAAAGCCTATGAAAAAAATTCACATAATCAATAGACAATTTCAAACTTAAATGTTTACCACCGCATGACACTCTGTGCTAATTCACATATGGAATCCTTGTGGTAAGTTTAATTTACCACAGACATTTTAACTAGCCATTATATCATACCTGTTTCCCAAAAGAGCAATAAAATCAGCATTAATAATATAGTAGAAGTCTTGTTCCTTGCTCGGATTTCCACAACATAGAACTGTCATCCCATATTTATAGAGCACTTCAGAGTTTTCAAACTAAAAGTCTTGTTTGGTCACCACAACAAAGGAAATTTGAGGGTACTTAGCACCATTTTCCAAAGAAGGAAAGGGGAACTCACAGTGACCAAAGTGAGACCACCACACTAAAGGCATAACTAGTACAGAAACAATTAAGGCACGTGGGCACGGAGAGATAATAAGAATTTGTAAAATGAATGAATGAATGAATGAATGAATGAATGAATGAAGTGAACTGTCTTCTGCTCTAGCTGAAAGATATAATTCATCAGGAGTTAGAGGAGGATAATATTCATCTACAAACTCCCTTAAAAGCTTAGGGGACTATATCTGTTGGACCATTTCAGTTTTGACAGAGGTCTTACCTAATTTGCTTGAGGAAAAGAGACATTTACTGGCTCCCAAAAATGGGAAACACAAAAACCAAGCTGCCTTCTAAGAGTTGTTTCAGGGCCCAAGTAATGTTATTGGTCCTCTCTCTCTCTCTCTCTCTCTTTCTCCCTCTCTCTCTCTCTCTCTCTCTCTCTCTCACACACACACACACACACACACACACACACACACACACATTCTCTACCAGATATGTTCTCCTACTCTGAGGAAAAGATTGTACCAGAACCCCGACCTTCACATCCTTCCTCTTCTGTAGTCAGAATGATAAAGAAGTAGGGGGCTGTGATGGGTATTGAACTTAACTAAAATGGCTCTGGTCACACTATATTAAAATGATTTTAGGATTATTATGGAGTATCTCAGTGATAGTGTGATTTTCATAGGGATATGGGCTTCTGATTGCCCAGTCTAGCCTACTTATACCAAGAAATTGTAATAGTTAATTTCCTATTAAGCATTCACTAATTGACAGCCTCTGTTCTCTATACAACCTCATTGAGTCCTTTGAACAACTCTACAAGGCAATACTATTGTTATTGTGATTCAAGGCTGAAGAAAGTGAGGCACACACAATTTAAAAAAAGTCTCCAAGGTGTAAATGATTTAGCTCCAGAGACCACACTCATAACCACCCTACAACTGCTGCTCAATTACCACTTGTGTGGCTTGTAGATTTAATATGATTTAGTAAAAACCTCAGTTCCTTATGACTACTATTGCATAAATGGAGGAAAGAATAGAGATAATGAATATGTTTTTAAAAAGATTTTATTTATTTATTTGACAGAGAGAGAGAGATCACAAATAGGCAGAGAGGCAGGCAGAGAAAGAGGGGGAAGCAGGTTCCCCGCTGAGCAGAGAGCCCGATGTGGGACTCGATCCCAGGACCCTGAGATCATGACCTGAGCCGAAGGCAGAGGCTTAACCCTCTGAGCCACCCAGGTACTCCAAGATAACAAGTGTATTCATGATGCATGATACATAGTAGGAGGCTCAATCAATCGTACCTAAGACTTTATTCTAAGAAGTTGCTTATTTATGGATTCCAGAGTATCCCAAGAAACTCACAGGGATAAACCAGGGCAATAATGACCAAGATTGTCAATGATTTTGACATCCTTGTGTTATAAACCCTAGTCACCATTATGGAGGTTATACATTAGTCTCTCTAAGTTGAGACTATGGAGAATATTTGGTGGGGGGGGAGTAGGTATGCAAGAGACAACAATCTAGCTCAAATTGGCCAAGAAAGAAATGTGTTTGTTTTCATCAATGAAATATGTAGAGTAGAGCCAATGTTCAAATAATCTTTGCAAAAATCTGTCTTCATTTCCCAGTTCTCTCTGTTCCTCTGGGTTGGTTTATTTCTGTAGGTTGACCAAGAGAGTCACTACAGACCATCTCTCCACACTATTTTCAGTTTAGTGCATTGACCCACACCCCAAGCCAAAGAGAGCACCTCTTTCCTGAAACTTCCATCACTAGTCCTGTGGAACCCATCATTGCCTGGCTTAACTCACATGCCCATCCTTGCTCACCCTCCACTCAAAGGGAGGTCAGAATGGAGTTACCAAAAGAAGGGAAAAGAGATCCAGGGCAGGCTAAAACAAATCTTTCCCTACAAAGAACTTAAAACAAAGGTGGAAAATTCCAATCAGTCTAGTGGAGAAAGTTCTTGAGTTTCATTTGGAGAGGGCAAACCTCATTTGAATTGGGGAAATTCCAAATCTGGCCTCAATAATATCTCACTGTACCTTCCCCATTCAGTTAATATTTATTTATTCAGCACTTACTATACATCTGGTACTGTGAAAATAGCTGAAGATATGAAAGAGAATAAATATGCCTGCTACCCTCCTAAAGCTCCCAATCCGTTGCTAGGGATGGGGAAGGCAAGAACTCTAATAATCATCTTGCAGTTTTGTAGTCCAGACACAAATAATAACAGAAATGCTCAAATGTTAGGTATAAAACTATAAATAGCTAAAGGAAAATAGAGCAACATATTTACATAATGAGTTGGAAAGATATGTGCTCACTGAAATCTTTTGGAAGGCAGTAGAATATTTATTTAGAAAAAAATGTTTGATCAGCTGCTTGGGTTATAGGTAGAGACCCTCAAGAAGGCTTACATAGCAAAAGATGATTCATTAATTCTTCTGCATAATAAGAAAATTTTGGTGCTCACTAGAAAGAGAAATGGAAAGGAAATTTGGCAAGAAAAGACACCGATGATGAGGTGGTTGTACTTAAGGGTTATGTGTCCTTCATCATGAAGCCCCACCTGTGTGCCTCCCTCAATCTCCAGAAAACAATTGGTGTGAGTGGATTTATTATGGAAACTGGTGAATGGGATGAGCTTCCTACAGACAGCGCCTGTGACTACAGTTGGCACAGCTGGAGTGACTGTGCTGACATCTGGTTTGCATTTATGTAATCACAGGGTGGGGGCAGACTCTCAAAGCATGACCCCAAAGGCAGAAGCCATAAAAGAAATGAAGGCTAAATATGGCTACATCACACTGAACAGATTCTAAATGGTTAAAATAGCATGAAGTCAAAACGACAAAGACAAACTGGACTGAAATATTTTTGCAATATAAATGACAAAAGACTATCTTCATAAAATATTTTTATATCATTCAAAAACAAAAGCAAATACCCCATTAGAAGGATGGGCAGGGGGCATCTGGGTGGTTCAGTTGGTTGAGTGCCAGATTCATTATCTCAGCTCAGGTCTTGATCTCAGGGTCATGCATTCAAATCCCACATTAGCCATCCACACTAGGCCTGGAGCCTGCTTAGGAAGAAAAAGAAAGGAGGGAGGAAGGGAGGGTGGGAAAGAAAATGGGCAGAGAAAATGAACTAACTGGTCATTTTCAAAAGGAAAAAGAGCATAAATGATCAATAAACATACTAGTAAGTTTAATCTCATCAATAATGGAAGAAACACAACCTATAACAATGTAGTAAAATACTATTTTTTTGCCTATTAGGTCAGGAGGAATGATAATCCCATGTTTGCCAAGTTGTGGGGAAACAGGCACCTTCAGATACCACACAAGAGAAAGAAACTTTCCAAACAACAATTTGGCAGAATATTCTAAATTCTTAGAAGTGTATATACCTTAAATTTAAAAAATGATTTCTGAGGATTTATCCTAAAGAAATATTTGGGCAAACGTGAAAATGTATGAATACAGAAGTACTCACTGAGGTTTATTTATCAAAGGGAAATGTTAGGAACAACCCAATATTCACAGTCCACAGAGTGGTTCCCTAACCTGTGTTGTGAAACACCAGGCAGTCACTCCATGTTCTGATGTAGATGGAGATGAGCGAACATGGGTGTTAGTCCCAATACAGAGATTATGAAGTGAAAAGAGCAGGCTATACCTTGAGCCCAATTGATTGAACACAGAAATGCATGCACCGAAAAAGATTGCGAGCTGTGTTCCTTTGTGGCATTTCCCTTATATGCCCATTTGTTCTCCTATCACAGCGGCATCCCCACTCCAAATGTGTGTCCCTCCACTCCAAATCTGAGTCCTTTGGAATCTGAGTCCTTTGGAATGTTGCCAGTGATCTGGGCTGAATTTGAATCTCAGGCTCGAAGAACCATCCAAACCTACTTATCCCCCAACCCCAGATCCAGAGCCTGGTTTCCACCAGTGTGTTCATACTCTTGGGTTTTGTGCCTTCCACATGGGCTGTTCTTTCCACCTGAAAGATTGTCCTCTTTGTTCCATGAACTCCTTAAAGATTGGTTAAATGACAAATTCTCCAGGAATAATAATAATAATAAATCTTCTTCTTCTCCTTCTTCTTCTTCCTCTCCTCCTCCCCCTCCTTCTTTTTGTTAGAATACTACAATTTAACTACTGAAAAGAGCTCCAGTAATCACATTCCATGTGAAGCTATTGGAGCTCGGGGAGACTAAGTGGTTCTCCTGAGATGTTCCAGCTATTAAAGGCAAAGCTGCGACACCAGTCTGGTGCTCTCTCCCCTACACAATGCAATTCACCTGTGTAAGATGTGCCACAGTGTTTTCCAAGACCGATTTTAAAGGAGAGATTTGAAAAACCTTCTTTTTCCAGCCACTGAATCACAGCCTATTTCTTCCCTCCAACTCAGGTTCCAACTCTATTCCTGGATTTTACCCCCTGCTTGCTTTCAAGTTTCTTTGAGGAATGCCTTGGAGAAAGACTTGGTAGTTGATTCCATGGTTTTGTCTAGGAATCCTTCTTAGCAGACTGAATGCATCTCTCCATACTTCCATTCTGATATGTTCTGCATCCTGCTCCTTGTTGTTTGGATGCTAGGATCTTGCCTATATCTGCTCCCCAACCTGCCCTTCAAATTGGGATTTGGACATTGTGGCTCTGCCATCCTATTGGACAAAATCTCCATGATGAACTGTTCATCTGAGCTGGGAGGATTACACAGGCTCCCTACCTGTGTCACTGCTTAGTCATAAAATCCAATCCCTTTACCCAGACCTGTGAGGACTTCTTTGGTCTGACATTGCTTTGTGGGCTCTGATCTTGTCCTCCCACCTCTGGAATTTGGCCACCATGGCAGAACATGGAGTGGTCACTAGGGTGATGAAGTCAGCCCATGCTGACCACGGCTCAATGGTGGAGAAGGCATCTAATGGTCATGCATAGTAGATACCTATCGAAGCTTGTCCATCCTCCACCATTCATTACTTCCAAGCTATCAAATTGGTGGCCATCAATTTTTGAAATTAACATTTGAAAACAGCATGTGATGGCATTTCTTAGTCATTTTTCTAAGACTGATTGGAAAGTCCTGTTCCTTGACTATATAGTGTAATAGGTATCATTCAGGGAAATGCCGGGCTGGATTTTGGTTTTAGGGAGGTCCTTTGGACTGAACATAAGTAAGAAGACCAGTCAGGAGACTCTTGCCTCCTAGTGGGTCTGGACAAGAGCAAAGATGGGAAAACGTAGACCAGTTAGGAGTAGATTTGGAAGGTTTTATAAATGACAAGACTTGCCACTGTGTATGTTCAGGAAAGGAAAAGGAATGAGAAATTCTTTGGTTTTGGGGCTGAGCAACTGCATGGATGGATGGTAGTTATTTACTGAAAGGCAAAGGAGTGGGGGAGGGTGGTAACCAGTTTAGAACAGTTTATAGTATGTATGGTGGCAGGGGAGGGAGTTCTGTTTCCAACACCTTGACATTGAAGCAAAGATGCAATTATGCAGTTGTTTACATGAGCCCTGCTCACAAAGTCTGGCTAGAGTGCAAAATCCTGGAGTCAGCCACCTAGGGTGGAACTTAAATCCCCAGAAAGCTTGAACACAAGTACAAAAGGATTATAGAGATAACACAAGATCAGGAAAGGAGCTGGGCCATCTCATATCATCTTTCTGTGCCTCACTTTACACGTCTGTAACATGGGGATTAAAAGGTGCCAGGCATGTAGTCACTTTATGCAAATAAAGCTTTTATTGTTAACATTCTTACAGATCAGTAGAAGGAGGGCTGGCAATGAAGATGGAGAGGAATGAGTGAGGTCTGAGGGAAATGCAAAGCATGTGGTTCCTTTCAGGGAGAATGTGTGTGTGTGTGTGTGTGTGTGTCTGTGGTGAGAATGAGGGGACACAGACGATCACACAAAACAATAGCCCATTCCTGTCCTTGAGAAAATCCTCTTAGGAGAGCAGAGTGTTTTCTTTTTATTTATAACCTAATTGCATGCAAAGATGACTTTTTAAGTTGTTGGATGATACGAACAACAAAATCCGGCACCAAGTTTATATATAACATAGTTTTCGCTTGTCCAGGATGCCCCTGTTTGTCTCAGTTTATATGGGCCTTCACAAACTAGAGTAGTTTATTACTATTGGAAATGGGCTGGTTTTCAGGCATCACTTGGGGACTTTCTCACACTGTCCT
The DNA here is from genome assembly GCA_004023965.1 of Spilogale gracilis. Classification (NCBI taxonomy): domain Eukaryota; kingdom Metazoa; phylum Chordata; class Mammalia; order Carnivora; family Mephitidae; genus Spilogale; species Spilogale gracilis. The sequence goes on along the minus strand of PITA01002157.1, from coordinate 143,303 downwards.
GGGCATGGCCAACCAGGATGTGATTCTGAATAGCATAGCAGCAGAATGAAAGCTGGAGGAATGCTGGTAATAACCCTTTAAAGAGTTGATTTAACAATGATGAAGGGGTTGTGTCCTGTATCTCATTTTATTTAATAATGAAATTTTACTGAGTTCTTAAGATAATGTTGGGAAAAGGGTGTCTTAAAACAATAATGATAAAAGCCCACAACATTTAAGGAACACATCAAAATTTGCAAAGCACATATCCCTCCACTCAGTGCATTCTCCTCTCACCCTTGCTAAAGGAGGAGAGGAAGGCCAGTGGGGGCTGGGTTCTGGAGTCAAATATGGGCCTAATTCCAGCCTCTGTCTCTGTATTCGTTAGCTACAGATGTCCTAACAAATTACTGCAAGCCAGGAGGCTTAAGACAACAATTTATTGCCTCACAGTTCAGGAGGCCAGGAGTCTGAGATCAAGGTGTCTGTAGGCAGACCCTGTAGGAGAGCCAGTCCAGGCCTCCCTCCTGGCTTCCGGTGTTTGCCAATATCTTTATGATATTAGCTTGCTCCTGCCTCATCCCAGTCTGCCACAGTCACCTCATGGTCTTCCTCCTATGTGTTCCTCTACGTCTTTATGTGGCCTTCTCATAAGGACACCAGGCACTGGATTTAGCCAATCTCGTATGATCTTACCTTCATTACATCTGCAAAGATCCTATTTCCAAATGAGGTCACATTCTGAGGTTCAGAGTAGATGTGACATTTTAGGGGGCACTACTCAACCTGGCACAATGTCTCACTAACTGTGTGAGTTGCTCAGAGGGCAAGTTTCTTCATTGGTAATATGTATGTCTTATGCTGTTGGGTTGTGAGAATCAAGGAAGCAAAGCAGAAACACCCTGCACTCTGCCTGGCGTGAAGACCATGTCCTGAGGTCCAAGTCTAGCTCTCTGAGAGATCACAGACTTTTCTGAGCCTGGTTCCTATTTTCCCATTTTGATTAAAAGCTCCTTGAAGAAAGAACATTTCATCTATTTTGCTTCCATTGATGTATCTCCAGAGCTTTCTATGACGTGTGGTCAATAGCAGATGCTTACTGGCACAAATGAACTCTAACACGAGGATAGTATGTATCCCACAGAAGTGTTGGTGGGATAAAATGAGACAAAATTGGGTCTATTTCTTAGTGCTCCATCAAAGATCTGTCCCTCTTTTATAGCACAGCCTATATATAGGCATGCATAGAAAGCCCGGCACAGACTGTATGCATCAGTGAAAAGCTCAGGAAAGAGTCAGGAAAGGGAGATGTTTAACTAGCTTAATGTCTGGGTGGGATTTGGAGAGTGAGAAGGACAAAGGTAAATCAGCTTGACCAACTACAGGACAGCCTACGCTGGGTCTACGAACAGATCTTCAGAGCCAGTTCTGTGTCAGCACCATGAGCGTGGTTGAGGGTACCACAGCGAGGTTCGGCAGAGAAAACAGGCCTGTGTAAGTTACTATAATCTTATAGGTCTCTGTGCAGACATTTGTGCCTGGTAAAATTTTTCTATATGATATTTTAGATATACACAGTTGTATGGAAATTAATAATGAACATCATATACCCAGTTATAGGAATGAAGTGTTGTTCATACAATGGGAACTCCCCGTGTTTCCTCCCAATTGGCATCTCTCTTCATGACTAGTGGGGATATTGTTCAAGAAGTAAAGGACGAAGTGAGGAGATGAAGTGACTAGCCCAGGGTGCTACTAGACATGAAAAGTAAGCTCAAGGCTCCCTAACCTTCTGTAAAGAGAGTAGGCAAGGGGCGCCTGGGTGGCTCAGTTGGTTAAGCAACTGCTTTCGGCTCAGGTCATGATCCTGGAGACCCGGGATTGAACCCCATATTGGGCTTCCTGCTCAGCGGGAGGCCTGCTTCTCCCTCTCTCAGTCCCTCTGCTTGTGTTCCCTCTCTCACTGTGTTTCTCTCTGTCAAATAAATAAATAAAAATCTTAAAAAAAAAAAAAAAAGAGAGTAGGCAAGTACGGACTTGTGTTATCTGGTGCTGTTTATTTGCTTCTTTCCAAGCAAAGGAAATAGGCTATTATTCTAGAGGCCTGATGTCCAAGAGTGGCACAGTGAACCTTTCCTTGCTCCCTGGACACAGTTTCTGAAGTACATTATCCCAGTGAGTAATAATGTCCTCGAACACTGATGAGATTCTTCTTGAACCTTGAAATTGGAGGACAAGGAAGCTCCATTAGCCCACATTTAAACAAAGCCTCCAATAGAGGCCAATATCAGACATCATGCCAAAGGATTCCTAACAGGTGGCAGAATTAGCTGCTGCCTCTACCTCTGATCAGTCATGGCACTTGTCAAGCTATGAGAATAAGGACAGGGAAGCACAGATGAGGATGTTGTAAGAACTGTCAATATTATTTGGGATGAAACACCTCTCTCCCTGGAAGTCAAGAGAGGAGGGGCTTTCAGAAAATCACTTTTGGAGGGTAGGACACTTCACTTGCCAACTGGATGTTGTGGGTCTGCAGAACCTTTAGGTCTCTCCCGGTGCTGCTACTGGGAAGGAGTGAAGCATGGTGTAGCAGGCAGACTTCTAGAATGGTCCTAAAAGTTTCAGGCCCTGGTGTACACATACCTTCTCCCAGTCTCCAATCAATCTCTAGTCTGGGTTCTTCTGCAAAAGAATTTTTCAGATATAATTAAGGTCTCAGATCAATTTGCCTTACAATAAGGACGTTATTTGGGGCCTGACCTAGTCACATGAAACCTTTCTGTGTGGGTCCAGAAATCAGAGACAGGGGCAATCAGATGTGTGAATCTGTTAGGGAGATTAGGCACATGAGATGTTCTCTGTCGGTGACTTGAAGATGGAAGAGGCCATGTGGCAAGGCATGCAGGGGGCCTCTAAAAGATGCAAGTGAACCAGGTTGATACCAATAAGAAAATGGGGCCCTCAGTCCTTCAACCACAAGGAACTGAATTCTTCCAAGAACCTGAATGCACTTGGAAGCAGAGCCTCCAAACGAGAAGTCAGCATGGTCAACACCCTGATTTCAGTTTTGTGATAACCTGAGCTGAAGGCTTCAAACACACAAAATTCAGAGATAATAAATGGGTATTGTTTTTAACTGGTGGTAATTTTGTATGTGGCATAGAAAGTAATAAATGCCATAGGAAGATGTTCAAAAGATGGGCATACTTACCCTGTAGTTAGTGGTACTGGCTTCCCAATTTAGGAGGCTTGTGGATTCCAGACCAATGGCACTGCATGCTTGAGCAATCTGATTTATTCCCAAATCTCTCTTATCCTCAGAGAAGGGGGAAGGACATTCCAATAGTTCCTGAGTTCTACTTGAAGGGACATTGGTAATTAGAAAAGAGGGCAAGAGTAGGGATAATACCCAAATGCCAACCAAGTGAATGGACACCATGTCTGGTGAAGGGATGGGGAACAGAGATCATTAGCAGAGGCTGAAGAGAGAGGCCACTCTCTGAATAATAATTGTTGTCTTAAGCCACATTTAGGGGTGGTTTATTATACAGTAAAGAGATAAGTGGAATATTCTCTTTTCTGTATTTTCTGTCCCTTCTAACTCTTCAAGGGAACTGATGCTTGGTATAGTGAAGTAAGGCAGCAGATCTGGGGTTGGAACTCAGGCGTATGTGACTCTAGTACATACACATTTCTAAGGAGGTATCTTAGCTCTGGCTGATATTTTAAAAAATGCCACAGAGGTGGTTTAAATAACAGAAATGTATTTTATCATATTTTTTAGAAGCTGGGAAGTCCAAGATCAAGGTTCTGGCCTATTCAGTTCCTGGAAAGAGCTTTCTTGCAAAAGGCTGGCTTCCTTGCTTATATTCACATAGCCCCGAGAGAGAGAAAGCTCTCTGATCTTTTCTTATAAAAGCACCAATCCCATAATAGTTATTCCATCCTCGTGACCTCATCTAAATCTAATTACCTCCCAAAGTTTCCACTTGCTAGTACCATCACATAGGGGTAAGGACTTCAACATATGGATTCTGAGGGGACACAAACGTTCAGTCCATAAGAGGATCTTTCAGGGTCAGAGATATTGCTACTAAATATCATGATCAAAGCCCTGTGGCTCCTGAACTGGATGCCTTGGAGATAAAAATAAATTGAAATCCTGAATGGGGGGAAGGAGCGAACAAGTGTCTGTGGGGCTGCTGGTTTTAATGCCATTGCTGCCCTTGAACATCAGGAGTTCCTGGTCATTAAGCCCTGACCAGCCATTCAAGGCCACATCAGCACACTCTGAGCCAAGGACATTATCATTGCCCTGGTAACGATTCAGGCTCCGCCATGGGAGCCACATTCCGGAGGCCAGGGAACAGACGGAGGTGGAGAGCTGGCATACAAAGGGACACTACTCAGAAAGCAGCCCAAAAGAAATTCACAAAAGCCCTGTTTGCCTTGGTCTAATATTTGCCATTCCAGAATTCCCCATCTGCAAACAGCAGGGTTGAGCCTGTGGTCATGGACACAGCCTTGGCTGAGTGTTGCTTCTTGCTCTTTATAACTTTTCCAAGAAACCTGCTGTGTTCTTCAGGCATCAAATGATTTGTCTCTTGAACCTGTCTCTCTTCTCTTCCTTAGCCCTTTATCCTACTCTCTTCCCACAAAAAGGCTTGAAAGAAGACATCAACATATTACTATTTATTGGGCACTGACTGTGTTCTAGACATCACATTGAGTATGGAATGCTATTTTATCTGATTCTCATGTTAATCCCATGAGCAGGGCTATATTACCTCCATTCGTGGGCAAAGATAGTTAAGTTCAGAGATACTGAGTCAAATGCCCAAAGTCATACGGTCCATAAGAAGGAATACTGGGGTTGGAACTCCTGTACAGTTGCTGTCAGCTCCTTCCTCTGTCCAACTCACCTTTCCGACAGAAAGCTGAAGCAAGGCAAAAGCAGATCTAATGCAAAAGGTGTAGATGCCCTCTCCAGACCAAAACTTAAGAAGAATGGCCAAAATTAACAGGACAATCAACAACAGGCATTGGAGAGGCTGTGGAGAGATGGGAACCCTCTTACACTGTTTGTGGGAATGCCAATTGGTGTAGCCACTTTGGAAAACAGTGTGGATATTCCTTAGAAAATTAAAAATAGGGTTACCCTATGACTCAGCAATTGTACTACTGGGTATTTACCCCAAAGATACATACGTAGTGAGAAGAAGGGCCATATGTACCCCAATGTTCATAGTAACAATGGCCACAATCACCAAACTGTGGAAAGAGCCAAGGTGCCCATCAACAGATGAATGGATAAAGAAGATATGGTCCTCCATCAGAAAGAATGAATACCCAACTTTTGTAGCAACATGGACGGGACTGGAGGAGATTATGCTGAGTGAAATAAGCCAGAGAGAGAAAGTCAAATATCATATGGTTTCACTTACTTGTGGAGCATAGGGAGTAATATGGAGGACAGTAGGAGAAGAAAAGGAAATGTGAATTGGGGTAAATCAGGGAGGGAGACGAAACATGAGAGACTTTGGACTCAGAAACAAACTGAGGGTCTTGGAAGGGAGGGGGGAAGGGAAGGGTGAACCTGGTTGTGGGTGTTGAGGGCACATATTGCATGGAGCATGTATTCCATAAACAATAGAATCTTGCAACATAACAGAAAAATAAAATAATGTAATAAAAGAAATTAAAAATAGAGTTACCTTATGACCAGGCAATTGTACTACTGCGTATTTACCCCAAAGATACAGAGGTAGTAAAAAGAAGGGCTGTATGTACCCCGACGTTCATGGCAGCAATGGCCACAATTGCCGAACTATGGAGAGAGCCAAGATGCCCTTCAACAGACGGATGGATAAAGAAGATATAGTCCATATTTATAATGGAATATTACACCTCCATCAGAAATGATGAATACCCAACTTTTGTATCAACATGGACTGGATGGGAGGATATTATGCTGAGTGAAATAAGCTAAGCATAGAAAGCCAATATCATATGGTTTGACTTACTTGTGAAGCATAAGAAATAACATGGAGGACATTAAGAGAAGAAATGGAAATGTGAATTGGGGTAAATCAGGGAGGGAGATGAAACATGAGAGAATTTGGACTCAGAAACAAATTGAGGGGCTTGGAAGGGAGGGGGTTGGGGGTTGGTTGAGCCTGGTGGTGGCTACTGAGGGCATGTATTGCACGGAGCACTGGGTGTGGAGCATAAACGATGAATCTTGGAACACTGAAAAATGAAATAATGTAATAAAAATAATAAAAATTAAAAAAGAAGGGCACATGTAGGGATGAGCAATGGGTTTTATATGCAACTAATGAATTGTTGAACACTACATCAAAACCTAATGATATACTGTATGTTGGCTAATTGAACCTAATAAAGAAATTAAAAAAAAAAAAAAACTTGAGATGAAAATCCTTTTGTCTTATTGCCTTCCTCAAACCCAGTCCCAGAACCAAAGGGCCTATCTGAAGGGCAATTTAAGGGAATATTGGGTGGGGACAACATCTAATCTTTCATCACACCTTAGAGCAGATACTTTCTGAGGTCCTAAGGACCATCTGTGGAATGACAGAGTTTAAAAAGATGAGATTTGTCACAATCATTTTTACAAACGTCAGTGAAGTTTGTACCATTGTTTTATTGCTGAACATAAAAAAACAAAACAAAACAAAAAAACCCAAGATCATGTCTATCCTCAAGAATGGCGTATGCTGGGTGCCTGGGTGGCTCAGTGGGTTAAAGCTTCTGCCTTCAGCTCAGGTCATGATCTCAGAGTTTTGGGAGCAAGGCTGCAATGAGCTCTCTGCTCAGCAGGGAGCCTGCTTCCTTCTCTCTGCCTGTCTCTCTGCTGCCTCTCTGCCTGCCTCTCTGCCTGCCTCTCTGCCTACTTGTGATCTCTCTCTATGTCAAATAAATAAAATCTTTAAAAAAAAGAATGGCATATGCTGTTGCCAAGCATTTAAAATATTGTTCTCCCTTATTTAATTCTCATAAGACCCAACACAAAAGCCATTAATTATACCCAATTTCTGGGAGAGAAAGCCTGAGTCACAGTGATTTCAGCAGAACCCACAACCAGCCAGGCACAGCTGCTGCCAAGGTTGTAGAAGTTGTGTATGGTCAGTGGGTCTCAATTCATTCTAGCAGCAGGAGGGGCTCATCCTGGTTCAGGCAATGAAAGGGTCCATTATCTGAGGACGATCTAAAAACAGTACTAAAACCAACTGAAAGTCTGTTTCTTATTACCACTATGCCCTCATAATGCTGTTCAATGTCAGTGATCAAATACTCTGTTCTGAAAAAAATATTTTGTCCCTCAAGGTTGTAAACCGTTCTGCAGTTGCTATTGTGACTTATTATAATGCAAACTTGAGGTAGGCTCATTTTCACTTGTTATGCTTTAATACATGATGTATTCTACACAGAAGTTAAGTCGGAGGCCTCCCAGGTGTCCAGTTGGTCCCTGACTCCCGCAGAGTCATGGCCTTGTTTCAAGAGTCAATTTGTAATGGTTTGAAATTGTTTGAGCTTGCTTCACAGGCAGTTTGTGTCCCCAATACAATACAGTTCTGCTATTAGTGATTACCGAGCACCACTGGGAGCCGGGGTCTGTGCCAGGAAGGGAAAAAGAAAGGCAAGGTCCCTTCTCTCATGATGTGTCTATCTTTTGAAAGAAGGCAGATAACAAACAAGAAAAGAAATTGAAACACAAAATGATTTCAAATAGTGAAAAATGCTCTGAAGGAGAAAACAGCAGGGTTCTTTGGGAACAAAATGGGAGGAGGAACCCATTTTTGGTAAGATGACTAGGGAGTCCTTTCTGAGGAAGAGGCATCTGAGCAAAACATGAAGGATGAACAAGAGTTGACTAAATCAGCCCCTCAAGAGGCAGTGCATGAGGGTCCTGGCTTTGTAAACAGTAGGTGCAACGGTATGTGAGAGAAAGTTCTAGAATATCTGAGGACCTAGGGAGAAACCTTTATTAAGCCTAGTGAGGGAAGAGAAAAATGGCAGGAAGAGAATTGGAGAGGGAAGCAGGACTCAAGCACATGGATTTTATTTGCATTTTATTCCACTTACCACGTAAGGATTTTGAGAAGGGAAGAAACTTATTCTTATTTAAATTTTCAGAAGACCTTTCTTGCTATGTTATGGTGATGACAGTGGGAGAAGTCAGGAAAGATGAGTCAATGTCCCTGGGAATGGAGAGAAGTGGGGGCTACCAGAGATATTTGGAGGTATAATTTTATTGATGAGGCTTTTGAGGTCAAGAGAAAGAGAGAAGCTTGAGACAGTACATAGCTGCTTTGTTTTTTTTTTTTCTTTTTTTTTTGAGTAGGTGGTGGGGCCATTTGCTGGAACAAAAGCAGTTGGGGAAAATATTTAAAGAGAGAGAAAGAGTGAGAGTGCTGGGATATCTATCTATATCTATATCTATATATAGACATTTAAGAAAATTTGGAAAATATTGGGGCACTTAGGTGGTTCAGTCAATTAAACATATGTAAGCATATGACTCTTGATTTTGGGTCAGGTCATGAACTGAGGGTTGGGGGGTCAACCCCACATAGGGCTCCTCACTCAGCAGGGAGTCTACTTGAGATTCTCTCTCTCCCTCTCTCTCTCTGCCCCTCCCCCCCAGCAAATAAATAAATCTTTAAAAAAACTTCTTTTGGGATGCCTGGGTGGCTCAGTTGGTTAAGCGACTGCCTTCGGCTCAGGTCATGATCCCAGAGACCCAGGATCGAGCCCCACATCGGGCTCCCTGCTCGGCGGGAAGCCTGCTTCTCCCTCTCTCACTCCCCCTGCTTGTGTTCCCTTTCTAGCTGTGTTTCTCTCTGTCAAATGAGTAAAATCTTTAAAAAAAAAAACTTCTTTAAAAAAGAAAATTTGGAAAATAAGAAGGAAGTGAAAGCCACTTAGAGCCAAGCACTATTAACAGCTTAGTATATATAACCTTCCACCGTTTTATTTATTTTTATATTTTTACTTCAACACTCAGCATACAGTTAAAGGCATCACAGTGTATCAAAGTGATTAAGAGGTAGACTAGAAGCTCTTACTTCCTTTACCTTGCTGTGCAGCTTTGCCAATGTACTTATCCTCTCCAAACTTATTTTCTTCTTCTATAAATTTCTTCTTCTATAAAATGGGGTGGGGGACAGCAATCTGTAATCCAAAGCATGGTTACAAAGATGGAACAAATGAGACAGATAATGTGCTTAGCATAATCTCTGGCAAATACAAGGCCCAAGAATTGTTAATTATCATTATTATTATTGTTAATATTTATATGATTACTTCTCCATAATAAAAAATGAATTCTTAGAACTGCTATCCCCTAATTTCCTGTACAAATAATAACAATAACAGAAAAAAAAGAAAACAAAGAATAGAGTAAATTTCACATACCACAATGATCACCCCATTCTTCTTCTGACTCAAAGGGACTTGGAAAAAACATAATGAAAAGTTCACATAGTAAAAATATGACCTGAAGCCACATTTACATATTTTTTCAGAATATTTCAGAATTTCATATTTTTCAGAATATTGACTTAGCGGGGATGAAATATCACAATTGTCATTCTCAGTTTTTTTTTAAGATTTTATTTATTTATTTGACAGAGAGAGATCACAAATAGGCAGAGAGGCAGGCAGAGAAAGAGGAAGGAGCAGGCTCCCTGCTGAGCAGAGAGCCCGACTTGGCCTCCATCCCAGGACCCTGAGATCATGACCTGAGCGGAAGGTAGAGACTTAACCCTCTGAGCCACTCAGGCGCCCTCAGTTTTTTAAAAAATGATCCAATCTTAGAGTTGAATCTTATTGAATGGAATTCTTCTTTCCTTGCCACAAATTAGTGTCACGTTACTACTCTAGGAGGGGACATTCCACTTGGGCCAATGTATGTCTCCAATTTACTTTGATGCTTTCTGAGGCCAGCACACAGAAAGGGAGGGGCCAGTGGCTACCCTGGAGGGTAGGCATGAAAGCAGGGAAACCTTCAGTCCAGCATAGGAATAAACTCAACTATGAAATCAAGAGGAACCTTAAGGCAAGTGATGGAGTCTATCCCATTGATCCTCAGTGGCTTGGAAAACCCTGGGAACACCAACACATAGAACAGTGAATGTAGGCTAAGCAAAGATGAAAGCGCAAGGAATAACTCAGAAACTTCATGAGCATGAGTTAATTACCTTGTCAAATTAAATTCATTAGCCCAGAAACTAATTAAGTTGGAACATTTGTTATTAATAAAAACAGTGTCTAGCAAGGACCCCCTTTATGGACATTGGAAATGATTTGGCTGCATGGAAGAGACCAGAGCTAAAGGAATGAAGTGGTTCTGATCTAGGTGTATTGTCATCATAAAGCCTTATTGCTTTAGGAACTTAGATATACTGTCAGGAGTACAAAGTGGAACCAAGAGTGTGAAAATATGTGGTGGCCTTAAGAGGCTCTAAAATGTTTAGCAATAGCGTCTGTCAAACCCACAATGTAAAGATGATGAAATAGCTCAGAGAAGTTAGATAACCGGATATGGACACACAGGAAGTTAGTGGTGACCCTGGGAAGCTGCATCCCTTAATTCCCCAGTTCACTGTTCCCTTTTCTGTAACATCATGCCTCTATGACCATAATGTTAATACACAGAGTGATTCTCACTGATGGGGCAACAGGCATTTTCATACTAATCTCCCTAAGTCCTCATCAGAACCCTGTACAGTCACATGATTATCTTCACTTTCTGGGACAGAGAAGATGAGAAATTCAAAAGGGGTGTGGGGGAATTGAAACCACGTATCTGTGGTGCTAACATCTATATTCTCAACCCTTGCCATACATTGCCTCCCTTGGATAGCCTCCATCTAAAACCATGTATCAATGGTGTCAGCAAATCTGTAGAAGAAAACGGACCCTTAGTAAGCATTTGCTATGTTGCCGGAACCAGGCCAGTGACATCATAAGCATTAACCCACATCATCTTCCCTATCCAGTAAAGCAGGTTTCTTAGTTCTAGTTCATAAAAGAAGAAAGTTAGCTAATAGGAATCAAGGAACTTGCCAAAGGTCAAAGTGTGGGTGGGGCCACTCCTCCTTTGCCTGAGTCCCAAGAAATGTCTTTGTACATGTAGCCTCCCACAGAGCTGCTTCGGCAAGAGTGCAGATAGGTTAATAATCATTGGAATAGAAACTGACTCTAGCAGTAACCATGCTCACTGCAACTAATTGTTGACATGGAGTGGGAAAGAATGAGAGGTAAAGTGTTAAAAATTTTAAAGATTTTTTTTTTGAGAGGAGAGAGAGAGTGTGTGCTCCTGTGTGAGCGGGGGGAGGGGCAGAGGGAGAGAGACAATCTCAAGCAGATTTCCTGATGAGGGTGGAAACTGACTTAGGGCTGTTTCCAACCCTGAGATCATCACCTGAGCTGCAATCAAGGGTTAGACACTCAGCCAACTGAGCCATTCATGCACTCCCAAAAGTAGTTTTTAAAAAAAAGTCAAACAGATTAGAAGATCCAGGGTAGGAGAGACAAGATAAAGCAGAAGATCATGGGTAGGAGAGACAAGATGAAGTATGCATGAGTGTATGGCCAATAATAAGGAAAGAAATAGTGTCTTTCATCAAGCATGCACAGATACTAGTGTACTGATAAATAAGCATAATTCTACAAGGAAATAGGATTTGTAGCTCAAAAAAAGTTTGTAAAGTAATGGTGTAAAATCAAGTTGATATATGAGTTTGTACATGTCTATAAATGTCTATATACTCCAGATCTTTTTATTGTTAGAGTAAAATTTAAATTTTCATGAAGACACACCTCTTGGATTTATGGGATGGTAGAACTTCTTCCCATTTTTTTTGTTTTTTGTTTTTTGTTTTCCCTCAGAATACTGGTTTGTATCTAGAACAGGGATAGGCAAATTTTTCTGTAAGGCCTAAACAATAAATATCTTAGGTTATGTGTGCCATACAGTGTCCATTCCAGTTACTGAACTTCTCGTATGATATGAAAGTAGCCATTGTATGTATGTCAATGAATAGGGCATAAGTGATTGTGCTCCAATAAAAAGTATATTTATAAAACCAGGTGGTGAATGGATAGGATATGGCCAATGGGCCATGGTTTCCTGCCCCCTGATATAGTAGAACATTTGTTTCCTAAGACAGTTTAGGTCATGTTACATTCCATTATATTCACTGATTGTTTATAAAGTGCAAGAGTTGATCATGCAGTTCACCTGGTTCCGCCCACTGCCAAGCACCAGAATCTTGAGTCCAATAATTAGGTTAAACCCAGGCAATAAAGGTATCTGTAAAAATACCTGGAGGGGTGTTTAACAGAGAGTTTATCTAAATGGTAGAATTAGCTGTTATAGATGATCCCACGTTCTAGAAGAATAATTCCAAGTCACACTTTTATCCAAAAAACACAAAACACATTCTGTTACTAGTCCTTTTAACATAAACATATGCAAAAATTAATGATGTTAAATGGTCATAAATAAATTTAACATCTACTAATAATAAAAATGCAAAATGTATAAGAACTTGAAGTCTACCTTATTAACATGACAAAGTATATTTCAAAATAGCCAATATTGTACTTAATGATAAAACTCCAGAAATTTCTGCATTGAAATGAAGAATAAAACCAAGCTCCAAGCTCCTAGTGTCACAATTATTATTTAATTGTATTCTACATGTTCTAGACAGTTTAATAAGGCCTTGCCCAGATATAAGTGTTATAAATATAAGAAGGGATATTGTTATGGGAGGATGTTATTATTTAGTACTTACAAAAATCCAAATGAATCAATTGTAATGCTTTTAGAACTAATAAGAGTTTATAGATAAAGAGGCCAGAGAGAAGACAAATATATAAAAATCGGTGTTGGGACGCCTGGGTGGCTCAGTTGGTTAAGCAACTGCCTTCGGCTCAGGGCATGATCCCGGAGATCCGGGATCGAGTCCCACATCGGGCTCCCTGCTCTGCGGGAAGCCTGCTTCTCCCTCTCTCACTCCCCCTGCTTGTGTTCCCTCTCTGGCTGTGTTTCTCTCTGTCAAATAAATAAAAAAAAATCTTTAAAAAAAAAAAAAAAAAAAAATCGGTGTTATTTCTCCAAGCTAGCAATTGCTAGTTTGAAAACATAAGAAAAATACAAATCAAAAACAGAATGATAGTTAATTATAAAATCTGAGGCAATAATTTTAATCAAAAGAAGTGTGCATGTCTTCACTAAAATATAAGTATTATTTGAATATAATTCTCTCTGGTCCCCACATAGAGACAGGAAAGGAATTGGAGTCATGCACTAACCCAGTGGGAACATCCTAAGAGTCTTTCTGTTGGGTGTCACATCAACAGAAGAACAGGAGTCAGAAGCTGGGTCATTCATCTCAGGAAGTGGCCCTACTAGTGGTAAAGGAAGAACATTCTAAGAATATTAACAGCCATGAGATGATGTTGTATCCTAATTGGTCTGATCTTTATCCAATGTTCCTGGCACAGAGTTTATGAAATCCTTGTAATTTCCCAAGTGATAGAAGTGCCTGTTATTCAGGCATCCCTTGGACCACATCTGAATTTATGCTAACAAGATGACTCACGGTTGGTCCCTAGATAGTTTCAGGACAGGGATTAGTTACCACAAAGACCAACCACATGATTAGAGGGCTGAAACTTTGAGCCAACCTGACCTGTGGAGAAGGGAAGGGGACTGGAGATTGAGTTTAATGATGTGGCCAACAATGTCTATATAATGGGACCTCAATAAAAAATCTGGGTACTGAAGCTTGTTGGAGCTTCCTGGTTGGGAATGTGCTGGGAGAGTGATAGGTCCTGATTTCATGGGGAAGAGGCACAGAAGCTCTGCATCCAGGACTCTCTCAGTCCTTGTCCTATGTGTCCCTTCCTTTGGCTGTTCCTGAATTGTATCTGGTCATAAATTGTATTTGGTCCTAAAACTATAATTATAAGTATCTCAACTTCCTGAGTTCTATAGGTCTTTCTAGCAAACTGCCAAATCAGAAGGGATGATAGAAACCCCCAAATGGTAGCCATTCAGTCAGAAGTGTGCTTGGCTCGGGGACTTCACTTGTGGATGGTGTCTGAAATGAGGACAGTCTTTTTGGAGCCATGCCCTTTAACTGGGAGGGTACATGCTAATTCTGGGTGAGTAGGGCCGGAATGCAATTGCACTACATCAGCTGGTGTCAGAATAGACAGAAGACATCTTTCCCTGAGCAAATAATCATGTTTATTTGCCAGTTAGAAAGTCTTAGAGTATGATGTCTCATAGCCTTTAGTAATAGTCTGCACCATCTTTTTTTTTTTAAAGATTTTATTTATTTATATGACAGATCACAAGTAGGCAGAGAGGCAGGCAGAGAGAGGAGGAAGCAGGCTCCCTGCAGAGCAGAGAGCCCGACACGGGCCTCAATTCCAGGACCCTGAGATCATGACCTGAGCCAAAGGCAGAGGCTTTAACCCACCGAGCCACGCAGGTGTCCTAGTCTAACCATCTTAACTAAAATCCTTATGGTCAGAGTATTTGGCTTTTTTTTAAAAGGTTTTATTTATTTATTTGACAGAAAGAAGCGCAGCAAGAGAGGGAACACAAGCAGGGGGAGTGGGAGAGGGAGAAACAGGCTTCCTGCCAAGCAGGGAGCCCAATGTGGGACTCAAACTGGGGACTCTGGGATCATGACCTGAGCTGAAGGCAGGTGCTTAATGACTGAGCCACCCAGGTGTCCCTTAGCCTTTTTTTTTCTTTTCCAGAATTTAGGATTTTTAGAAAACTATGCCTTAAAACTCCTAGCAGAGTCTGGGCAGCACCTAACAATCCCCAATCCCCAATACTTTCCCAGAGATACATATGAAAATTGATGCTGAGATGACAAGAACTACAAGTAGCCCCACTTAAATTCAAGTTAGGTGTTGCCACCATCAAAGTTACAAGCGTTGGTTCAGAGCTTTCTATATTGCGGAACTGTGGATGAGGAATCGAGGATCTCTATATGCTGGAAAAAGATCTGACATGCAACATGAACTCATTTGACCAGAAAACATGATTGTTTTTCTTTTTTTTCAGGAGACAGAAAAAGGCAGTGAAGAAGAAATGAAGGTTGAAATGTGCAGAGCCCAATTTTTGGAAAATTCTTCCAGTCTTTCCATGTGAAATTACTAACAGAGAACTCAGCACTCACCAATGCCTAGGCAAAACAGAAGCTATTAGGAACATCTTCACGATAAGGTACTACTATAGTCCTGAAGGGGGTGGCACTATAAAGTATGTGAGAATTGTTGTATGTCTAAGGCACAAGGGTGTAAAATAAGTAATGCCTCTGTAGATAGAATTGTAAGATGAGCCTATATATATATAAACATATATATAAACTATATATATGAGCCTATATATATAAACTATAAATATATAAACATATATATTATATATATACTATATATAAATATATAAATATATTTTAAATATATATTTATTTAATTTATTTTATTTTTTCAGTGTTCCAAGATTCATTGTTTATGTCCCACACCCAGTGTTCCATGCAATACATGATCTCAGTACTCACCACCAGGCTCTCCCATCCCTCACCCCCTCCCCTCCAAGACCCTCAGTTTGTTTCTGAGTCCACAGTCTCTCATGTTTTGTTTCCTTCCCCGAATTACCCTACTTCCCATTTCCTTTCCTTCTCCTACTGTCCTCTATATTACCCCTTATGCACCACAAGTAAGTGAAACCATGTGATACTTGACTTTCTCTACTTGGCTTATTTCACTCAGCATAATCTCTTCCAGTCCAGTCCATGTTGCTACAAAAGTTGGATATTCATCCTTTCTAGTGGAGGTGTAGTATTCCATTGTATATATGGACCACAGCTTCTTTATCCATTCATCTGTTGAAGGGCACCTTGGCTCTTTCCATAGTTTGGCAACTGTGACCACTGTTGCAATGAACATTGGGGTACATATGGCCCTTCTTTTCACTATATCTGTATCTTTGGGGTAAATACCTGGTAGTGCAATGTCAGGGTCCACAATATATATTTAAAACACCATAACCTGGCCCTGGTCTACACACACCTTCCTCCAATTACTCAAACACTAATGGAGGTATTGCTCTCATGGGCTTTTGCAGATGGAATGACACTCCCAGATCTGTTGACTTTAAATATGGGGATTATCCAAGGAGAAGTGGAGAGACTAACCTAATCACATGAGTCCTTTGGAAACATAGATTTTTCCTCTGGCTGATGGCAGAAAAGAAACTCAGAGAGATATACCCAAGCTAGCTTAGACGGAAATAAACATCCATGTTGTGAAATTCCTATTAGGGCCACATAGCAAGGAGCTGTGAGCAGCCCCTTGATGCTGACATTGGTCTCCGGCTCATATCTCAGTCCTCTACATGTAAGAAAATGAATTCTGTCAATAACTAGTGAAACCAACAAACTTGGAAGGAGATCCTGAACTCCAAATGAAAATTGTCATTCTGGCTAATACCTCATTTCCTACCTGGTAAGACCCTAAGCATAAATCCAGCTTTGTGCCTGGACTTTGGACCTGGAGAAATCATGAGATAATATGATAATGCTTTGTGTTGGTTTTAAGCTGTAAGTTTCTAATAGCTTATTACACAGAAGTAGAAAGCTACTGCAAGTATCAAACATGGAATACACTGACCCAAGAAATCAGGTGTTTGGCATTCCAGTATGTACAGATCTGATGTACAAGAAAGTTGGACATTCTGGGTGAAACAGCACTCAGAATTGCCATTGATGAAGGGAAGTCCTCTAATGACAATCATCTCAGTAACCAAATTTCTATACATGTATGCCAATATGTCAGCGTATATAATGCAACATTAATTTGATCGCACATGATTATGTAGCTCAATAAAATGCTTTGAATTACTCTTAGGTAATAAATTTTTAAGTATCCTTACCTAATTTTTTATAGGATATTTGTCCCCCCAAAACATAAGCTTCATAACAAATAAAACCTGGATCCACACCTGAGCAAGGCTAAACTCTATAATCTGTGTTTTCCAAAATAGAGTTTGAGCAAATCTTGAGGGGTTAGTCATTGTTACCTTACAGCCAATGCCCCCCCACCTCCCACCCTCCATTATTTTATTTTTATATTTCCACTGTTAAGTGCTCAGTGAAGCTGGTGGTGCCTTAGCCCCATCATGTGACTGATGAGTAGCCAAAGCCAATCTTGGCAATTCCTTCCATAAGCCACTGACTGAAGAATGTATGGTCATGTGAGGTCAACCTGTCCAATGAGATGTATGGGAAAGTTGGCGGGACCACTACTGGGAAGGACCTTCCTCCTTGGTAAAAATAAGGAGCCACTGCCTGGCATGACTCTGGGCTGTGCTGGGATGTCATGGTTCCCTGATCTTGGACTACAGCAGTTACAGGGCTAACCCACTGAGGATGGACCACATGGGAAAACACAAAACCTGGGCGATATTGTGATGAGAAAAGCCCTGCCTGAGCATTTCCCCTTGGTGAGGGGATGTGTCACTGCCAGGGGTCCGGGCCACCTCCTTGTTGGGTGTTGTGTGGCTTGGGGCAGAAAGCCTCTGGCTATAGTGGGGAAGCCAGAAAGGAAGACCATCATGATGATTGAGACTTCCCGAGGGGAGATGCTCCCCAGATATGTGGCATGAAACTTCCTCCTGGGACAGACTTTACTGGATGTCAATGGGAATATTTCACTTACTAAAACAAGTCCTGCAGGGAAGCCAAAAGGACTTTTTTTTTTTTTTTAGGAATTTAACAAAAATGGTCCCCAAATTCATCTAGAAATGTAAACAGAAAAGACAATAAAGAGAATAATGAGGAAAAAGTATGGATATGACCAACCCTAAACACATTAAAACATATAAAGCCATAATAGGTAAAATATTATATCCATGCAAGTATATATGAAAGTTAATAACAACGGAGAGTTCAGAAGAGACCCCATTACCCACTAGCAACAGAAGAAATGCAAATTCAAATAATATATACTATTTCATTTAATTATAAAACTGAAAAATATCCTAGACCCATAGTGCTGGTTAGTGTGTGTATGATGGCTGCTCTCATAGTCTGCTGGGGAGAATATAAATTAGAAGGACTTTTTGAGAAAAACTATTTGGAAGTTTGTAGCAAAAGCCTTAAGTAAATCTGTACACTTTGATACAATTGTCCCACTTTTGACAATATAGCCTAAGGAAATAATTCTAAGTATGGAAAAAGCTTTATGCAGGCAGATGTTTATTACTATAATAATGAAAAATGGAAGCAAATTAGATTTGCAACAAGCAGGGGGAATTTAAGTCAATTATGGCCATATACTCCCTTCTTGTGCAGATATTAAAAATGATGGTTATGAAGACTAAACAGACAATGAAAAATGTCTATAATTTAATATAAAAATGATGTAAAGTTATATACAGTGCAATTACATCTTGAAAACAACAGTTGTATATATAGGAACATACTGAAAAGAAATAAAACAAAATATGAATAATAGCTAGATTTGAACAGTGAGATTATCAAGTTTTTTTTAACTTTCTAAATTTCTATAAAATGGTACTTTTATAATGAGTAATTTAAAAAAATCAAAGTAATTGTCTTCAAAAATGTCAAAGATGTGGTATTTAGTGGTGGTTATTCAGGAAAATAGAATCAACAGGAAGTGTGTGTGTGTGTGTGTGAGAGAGAGAGAGAGAGAGAGAGTTAGTAAGGGATTGCCTCATGTGATTATGGAGGACAAGATGTCCCACGACCTGCCGTGTGTAAAGTAGAGACCCATGGTAACAGACAGTGTAGCTCCAATCCATGTTAGAAGTCCTGAGAACCAGGACAGCAGATGGTGTGAATTCCCGTCAGAGTGCAGAAGACCAATACCCCAGATGGAAAACAATCAGGCAGAGAGAGTGAATTCTCTTCCTTACCCCAACTTCTGTTTTATTCAGACATCCAAAGGATGGACTAAGGCCCACCCAGACTAGGGAGAGCAATGGACTTTACTCAGTCTACTGAGTGAAATGTTAATCTCATCCAGAAACACCCTCACAGACACATCCAGAATAATGTTTGCACAAATAAGCGAGCATGTCACGGCCCCGTCAAACTGACACATAAGGTTAATCATCACAGATATTAAATCTTCAACCACAGCAGTATTATAATAATCACTTCACTCAATCATATATCTACATATTCATATCCATATACACACACACATATCAGGGTATCTTTATATTTCTATTTCTATCTACACCTGTATGTGTGTGATCTCAGTATATGCCAGGCACAGTTGTAAGCCCTAGAGAAACAGCAAGACAAGATCCATACTCTTACAGAGCTTATGTTCTATGGGGTGAAACAGATTATAACTGGAAAACAAAGATAAAAGAACAACTATAACTTTGGGCAATGAAATGTACTATGAAGAAAAATAAAGGAGAGTAACTGGTTAGGTGACAGTGCTATTTTCAGCAGTGTTGATGGGAAGAACCCCTGTGAAGAGATACCATTTTAGTACACTTCTGAAATGAGGTCAAGGAGTAAACCTCTTGACAAACCTCTGGGACATTATGGAGGTCCTCTGAAAGACACACACTCATCAAGGTAGCTGGAACTGAGACACACACTCACCAAGGAAGCTGGAATTGAGTGCAGGAGGGGTGTGATAGGAAGGTAGGTCACGAGGTGGGCAGGAATGAGATTGTGTATAGCCTTATGGGCCTGTGGAGTGAAATTTCCCCCAAGGGGCAGAAAGCCTCTGGCTATAGTGGCTTTCCCCCAAGCACACTGGGAGCCAGTTAATGGTAGTTAGCTAGAAAGTGACTTGGTCTAATTTATATTTAAAACTGTGGCTGGGAAGTTGACCCTGGACCACAGGACAAGCAAGGGTAGAAGCTGGGAAGAAAGTTCGGAGGCTGTTACAGTAGTCCAAATGAGAGATGTTCCCCATCACTGAGAGGGGATGCCCGGGATCCTTCAGAATTGATTGAGGCAGGGAAATGGATGAAGGCTAAAGGAACTCTGGAGAAATGGGCAGAACTGCCAGAAGAGCCTGGTCTTCATGCTGGGTCCATGGTGATTATAAGGACCACTCACTGTCAAAGGGTAGAGCGTTTAGATCAGCTTGTTCTGCTCCTGCCATGGGGTGGTTGTGGGGGATACCATGCAGAGATAGAGAGATCTTTCCCAATTGATTTCCATGGTGGGAAGTGAGTCCTGCCTCCCACCAAAGCTACACTCATTCCTGAAATGGAATTCCTTAATATGGAGCGATTCCTTAAAATGGAGATTGGTATTTGTGGAGTGAAAGGATTATTTCGAGGGGAGAGAGGTGTTGTGTGCTGTGCTAGGAAAACAATGACACACTCACTTTCCTCACTAAATAAACGCATCTATGTACCACACGTTGTTCTGGGAAAGTTCTTGTTGATATGCAGTGTACTGAATGAACACAATCAGTTCTCCAGAAGTGCTTGTTGAATAAATTCATTTGCTCTCCCTTAAATCCTAGAAGCATTATTAGGTATATTTAAGATATTAGGAAACTATCCCTCAAGAGTAAGTGGATTCACTGAGGCCCCTCAGTTTGTAAAACACACTGACTCAAGGTCTGAAAGGCTTGAGTCAGAATCTCAAATCTGACACTTGCCAGCTTTGCAAACTCAGGAACATTACTCTACCTCTCTGTGCCTCAGTTTATACATCTGTGGAATGGGGTTAATATTAGCACCAGCCTCACAGAGGTGCTGTGAGGATTATATTAGATGATAAGCAGAGATGATGTTATCGTTCTTAGAGCCAAGGTTCTTTTCCAGGCTTTCTGGCTCCAAGTAAATGTACTGTTCTTGGTAGTTATCTGACTTGTTACAAAATTATGCCGGTGCACAAAATCAAATCAACACAGTCATCTGACATTTAATAGGTGCCAATTTCTCACAACTACCTTACACATAAAAGACTCTGCTCATAACCAAGATCAGCAAGGAGCTTTCTTTCTTTTCCAATGGATCTTTGTTTGGTAGAAGCATCCTGGTATTCAGGGAACAGCCTTGCTGGGTGAAAGAACACACCATCACTGTTTTTCTTGCATGGGCTGGTCCTCCTGCTTCTTCCAAGTCCAGTTTCCCTGAGGGTGTCATATGTCTCCCCAAATGGACCATTACTGCCTTGGGAACAATGTGCCAAATATTGAACAAAGGCTCCGTTTAGGTCCTGCCACGGGAGAGCTGAAACCAAGGGTCACATTCCATTTTGGATTTCTCCATGTTGCATCTCTGTTCACTTTGGCACATATTTTCAGAGAATACAGACTACAAAGCTCTCCCCCCACCCCACCCCACCCCCTGACACACAACCACAGCTCTGTTTTGGAACTTCTCTTCCTCAACCACTGCATGGTGGACCTTGCTCCTGGTTGAGGAAAACTCATTGTTAGTGGTTCCTATTTGGAAACACATCCCTTCGAAAAAATTTGAGTGTTATCTCAGTAAGCACTGCTCATATCACCCCCTGGAGTTGTGGAGGGAGGCTGTTTCCATTTTATTAGTAGAAATTTATGCCATGACTTAAAATTGGTGGAGTCATTGAAGACCATCTTGTGACTGTCTTTTCTGATGCTTTGTAGTGCTCGACGGCCAAGTGGTGACCCTGCTCTGCCTTCATGCTACCCTGTAGGTTATCTACGACAATCTCAAAAACTCGTATTGATTGAGAGCTCTTTCTGCATGAACAGCATATCACTTCCTTAGAGTCTTCATATATTACTGAATTAAGAATGTTTGTATGATAAGAGCATATCATGTTGACAAAAATTTATTTATTTAGTCCTGAGAGAGAAACTAATAAACTTTGGGGAGTATTCTTTTTCTTTTCCATTTGCCCTCCAGATCCTCTCTTAACCCTCCTCTATCCTGCTTTGTGACTGAAGAAGCTACCTTTTATGGACAGCCTCAGTGGGCACCCTTGCCCTCTGACTTCCTACTGGTTTCAGTGAAGTCAGGGCATGTGTTATCCCAGATTCCCCCAAAAGCAGAGTCCAAGAATAGGGTTTATGCACAAGTGGTTTATTTTGGAAGTGATAACAGAGATCAGGGGTAAAGAAAGAGAGGGTATAAAATCAGGTAGGAAACAAAGTCAGTATAAAGACCTCAGAGTTGGTTAGTGTGATGAACAATTCATATTTCGTCTGACTAGGTTGGTGGTGGTGAGAAGAAAACAATATGCCTCAGCATTTTCCACTAGAAGGGAGCAAGAAAGAAGCAATTGACCATTGTTTCTTGCCTCCATTTCTGGAGGTTGCCCCATGGGCTATTCATTGCCTCCATATTTATGGTTTCTCAGGCGTGCCTATTGAGAGGACTGTCATAGGCATTAGAGGAGATCTAGGGCAAAAAACGAAGGAAGAACAGCATGCATGTGACTGCAGGCACTGTCAGCCTGAAGCAGCTCAAAATGTGCATGGAATTGTTCAGCAGACCAAGGGCGGGGGTTAGAGGTGAGGAAGAGTATGGGAGTTGGTGTACAAAAGCTCTCATATAGCGTGGATGTATTCCCCTGGCTCCCTCCATGTTTTTTGTTTGTTTGTTTGTTTCACTCTTACTGAGGTCATAGCTCCTATTGGGTGATGCCCAAGAGTGGGATCTGAGCTAATAACTCTGTCTCTGAAAGCTCCATCGAGTAGGGGGCCTGAGGTGTTAATATAAAATGTGTTCTGGACTGAGAACTCTAATACTCTGCAAAACCACAAGACCCAGAAGACTGGATATAATATGGAAGGAAAACCATAAGGAACGTCTACTCAGATCAATCTGAAAGCAAAAATTACAAACTATGTGATCAAAACAATTATCAACAAGGATTGCCTACAAACTGAATGAACAGAAGAATTTATTCTTGAGAAATTCTAAGTATGAGAGCTATCTTCTAATAAGGAGTTTAATGATATAGGTTAAATCCTCAAAGCAATAAAGGAATATACCATATTCATAAAGAAAAAAACATAAGAAATTATGAAATTAAAACGGGTAGGTATGAATCAAGACAGAAGAATTTTGAGGGAGAGATGTCTTTCCAAAATAAACTTTAGTTTAAAGAACTCTAGATTTCTAGAGAATGATTGAAAATATAGTTTCCCTTATCCATCATGCCCAGTTTCCTCTATTATTAACATATTACATTAATATGGTACACTTATCACAATTAATGAACCAATAGTAACACATCATCATTAAGTAAAGTTCGTACTTACTCAGATTGCCTTGGTGTTTCCCTATGTCCTTTTTCTGTTTCAGAATTCCATCCAGGATCCCACATTATATGTATTAGTCATGTCTCCTTTGTCCCTCTGGTAAGCAATACAGTAAAGCTGGAGGTTGGCTCAGAGAATATTAAAACTGCAGAAAAACAACAGAGTGGAGATGGTGGTTCTCGGGCACTGAAATGGTACAGGTAGAAGTGGAGTTCTGAGCCAGGTGGGCCTAGAGGAGGTATTACCTGCCACAAGCCAAGAACCAAGAATCATGCAAGGGAGTCTCAGTGGTTGATGCTTGCTTTCAATATCCTTAAAATAGAGGTGACTAAAATTCAGCAATATAAAAAAGGAATTATACATTGTGACTAAGTGGGGTTCCTTCCAGGGATGCAGGGTTGGTTCAGTATAGAAAAAAAAAAAAAGAAAGAAAAATCAATCAGTATAATTCCTCATAGAACAGTGAAAAGAAAATCACATAGTCATGTAAATTGTTACAGGAAAATACTTGACAAAATTCAACAGCCATTAATGATAAAAACTCTCAGAAAAATAGTCTGGAAGGAGAAACTTGCCCAACTTGAAAAAAAGAGTGCCTAGAAGAATACTTAACATTTTATTTAACCATGTAAGACTGAATAGTTTTCCTTTAAGATCAGGAGCTGGTAAAGTATGCCCCGTCTCACCAAACTTGTGTGACATAATGCTAGAAGTTGTTGTTGTTGTTTGAAGATTTTATTTATTTATTTGACTGAAAGACATACAGCAAGACATGGAACACAAGCAGGGGGAGTGAGTGAGGGAGAAGCAGGCTTCCCGCTGAGCTGGAAGCCTGACACAGGTCTCAAACCCAGGACCCCAGGATCATGACCTGAACTGAAGGCAGACACTTAACCACTGAGCCACCCAGGTGCCCCCATAATGCTAGAAGTTTTAGCCAGTGTAATAAGACAAAGAAAAGAAACAAATCAAAACAAAACAAATTCTGTACATATCAGAAAGGAAGAAATATTGGGGCCCCTGGTGGCTCAGTCATTAGGCATCAGCCTTCGGCTCAGGTCATGGTCCTGGAGTCCTCAGATAGAGCCCCACATCGGGGTCCCTGCTCGGCAGGAAGCCTCCTTCTCCTTCTCTCACCTCCCCCCCCACCGCTTGTGTTCCCTCTGTAGCTGTGTTTCTCTCTGTCAAATAAATAAATAAAATCTTAAAACAAATAAAAAAAAAAGAAAGGAAAGAAGAACTAAGACTGTCCCCAGTTGTGGATTACATAACTGTCTGTGTGGAAAATCCCGTAATCCCATATATGCTACAAAAATCTTGCAACCAGCAAGTGAGACCAACAAGGTCACAGGGTACACAATAAATACACAAAGATCACTTCTATTTCTATGTATTAGCAGCTGACAAATCAACACCAAAATTAAAAGTAAAACTCCAGGGGCACCTGGGTGGCCCAGTCGGTTAAACTTCCAACTCTCGATTTCAGCTCAGTCGTGATCTCCGTGTTGTAAGATCAAGCCCCATGTCAGGCTCTACGCTGGGCACGGAGCCTCCTTAAGATTCTCTCTCTCCCTCTCCCTCTGCCCCACTGGCTTCTTTCCCTCTTTTGGAAAAAAAGGTACAATTCCATTTACAGTTGCTCATTAAAAAGAGAAATACTTATCTGTTATAATCCATGTTGGACTTGAATACTGAAAACTACCAGATGCTAAAAAACAAAACAAAACTACCAGATGCTGATGAAAGAAACCAAAGCAGAGACACATAAATGGAGAAGCATACTGTGTTTATGAAGAGTATAAGACTCAACACAGAAAATGTCAGTTCTCTCAGATCTATGTACGTGTGTAATGGTTCCTTTCAGATCCTAGCAAGACGTTTTGTGGGAATGGACAAAATTGTTGTATAATTTATATGGAAAGACAAAGGAACTATAATTACAAATAACTTTGAAAAAGAAAAATAAAGTAGGGGAAATCTTTCTGGTTTCAAGACTTACCATGTAACTATAGGAAGCAAGATAATGTGGTATAGGCAGATGGGTAGACCCACAGATCAGTGGAACACAAGAGAGAGCCCAGAAATAGACCCACACAAATATACCCAACTGATTTTTGACAAATATGTAAAAGCAATTCAGTGGAGGAAAGATAGTTTATTAATAAATGGCACTTGAGCAAGTAGGTACAGGCTAAAAAAGAAAATAAACCTAGACCTAAGCCTCATACCTCATATAAACATTAACTAAAAATATATCACAGACTTAAATGTTAAATGTAAAACTATAAAACATTTAGAATAAAAACATAGGGGGAAATTTTCTGGGATCTAGGACTTGGCAAAGAGTTTAAATTTAGACAAGACACTAAAAGTACAATCCATAGAAGAAAAAAAAAATGATAACTTGGACTTCATCAAAATTAAAACCTTTCACTCTGAAGGAACCTGCTAAGAGGATAAAAAGACAAACTATAGAGAGTGGGAGCAAATATTTGCAAACCAAATAAATTATGAAGAACTAGTATCCAGAATATATAAACAACTTTCAAAACTCAATAGTAGAAACCATACAATTAGACAATGGGCAAATGGCATGAAGCGATATTTCATGAGAGAGGATAAATGATGGCAAATAAGAATATCAAAATATGTTCAACACTGGTCATTAGGGAAGTACAAATTAAAAGCACAATGATGTGTTTTTGCACATCTATCAAAATGCCTAAAATAAAAAAAAATAGTTACAATGCCAAATGCTGGTGAAGACGGGGTGAATGAAACTGGGTCATTTATATATTGCTGTTGGAAATATAAAATGACGTTGCTGCTCTGGGAAATAATTTGGCAGTTAAAAAACAAAACAAAACAAAAAACCAAGCATGCAACTATCACATAACCCAGCAATTATACTCTTGGGCTTTTATCCCAGAGAAAGGAAGACTTACTTTCATACAAAACCTTTAACACAAATCTTGATGCCATGTGTATTTGTAACAGACAGAAATCAAAGCAACCCTTATATACCCTTCAGTGGGTGAATGCTTAAATAAACTGCAGTACAACCATTTTATGTAATACGACTCAGCAATAAAAAGGAACATACTATTAATACATGCAACAACTTGGATGCATCTTCAAAGAATTATGCTGAGTGAATAAAGACAGTCCCCAAAGTTATACACTGTATGATTCTGTTTATATAACATTCTTGAAATGGCACAATTACAGAAATGGAGAAGAGATTAGTGGTTACCAGGGCTTAAGGAGGAGACAGAGTCAGGGGAAAGTGGTTTGAGCTATAAAAGGCAGGGCAAGGAATCTTCGTGGTGATGGAAATGCTCTGTATCTTGACTATGTTAATGTCAGTATCCTGGTTGTGATATTGTACTCTAGTTTTGTAAGATGTTGCCATTGTTGGAAATTGGGTGCATGGACTCTCTTAATTGCATGTGTATTATATATATATATATATATATATATATATAATTATCTCAAAATAAAAATAACATATATATAATTATCTCAAAATAAAAAGTGTAACTTAGAGATAAATAAAAATAGAGTTGAAAGTGTTTCTGCTGTGGAGATGCCTGGTGGTTCAGTCGTTAAGCATCTGCCTTTGGCTCAGGTCAAGATCCCGACGTCCCAGAATAGAGCCCCGCATTGGACTCCCTGCTCCACGGGAAGCCTGCTTCTCCCTCTCTCACTCCCCCTGCATGTGTTCCCTCTGTAGCTATGTTTCTCTCTGTCAAATAAATAAAATATTTTTTTTTAAAAAGTGTTATTGCCATATAGCGGTCTAGCTAATGTTTTTTTTCCATCCTGATTACAGTGTATAATTCTACTCCTGCTTATATTCCAGTTTCAGCTGCTTAAGAGATATTATATATGAAGCAACACAACTTACGTTATATTGAAATAATTTCCCTATTTACAGTTGTGGGTAATCAAACCAGAATCTAACTCAAATGAGAGTGTTCAGTAATTAAATGCGTGTGAAAGTACCAATCAGGGTCTGGCACAAAGAGGAGTTTCATTATTATCTGTTGACTCAGTGTATTCACAGAGGGTTGAAGGAAGCCACTATCAACCATTAAGATCCTCTAATGAATTCATTTGTTATGCCACCCCCTTTGCAAAATGAGCTCTAGCATTTTGTGACTGTGTGATGTGGTACGAGTTACTTAAACTCTTTTTTGGTCTCCTCATCCATGAATGGGGATTTTTTTTCATAACGAGTATCAAGTGCTTAGCTTTGTTCCTTTCACAGAATACATATTTCAGTAAGTGCAAACTGTTTATTAATATCATCATTATTATCGTGTTTACAGGCAACCCCAGGAGGGGTAGCTCCAGAAGGGGAAGAAGATGGAAGAAGGGCGCCATGGGGTGTGTGGTGTTGAGGCTTGGACAGAATAATGATGAGAAGGGGGAGACAAGTGGGAGGAAGCCACAGCAAGGACTAGGATGGGAAGACAAGAGCTGGAAGATGTTGGTGAGAAATTTTATTGCCTTTCTATTACTATTTGACACAGACAGACTTTGTATTTCAAGCCCAGAGAGTTGAATGGTGTTCTCTTCTATTCTGCAGCTACTTTGAAGAGAAAAGTTTCTCTGTTTTGAGTTTCCTTTATTGAATGGCATTCACTTACCAAATATTGAGTACCTACTATGTGCCTGGTCCCCTTCTGGGTATTTTATCCCACTGTCATGTAATTTGAAACTTTCAGAGATGTCTGTTTCAATTTCCACCCTCAACAAAGAGTCTCATTTGTGACAAGGAACCTGAAGTCTAAGCCATTGAAGTGAAGCCAGGATAAACGGTGTGGCTTTGAACAGGTGCTTAAAATCCCTAAACACCAGCTTTCTCATCTGTAAAATGTGTAAAAGTACTATCTTCCCCAGGAGGTTAATGTGAGGCTTAACTTAGCTAATCCTGTAAAGTTAGCATGATTTCCTCTTACTAGAACTTACTAGAACTGACTGGACCTCAGCTTCACATCAAGTCTTGCACACGTGCCTGTGACCACCAAACATCTCCCTCTTTCTTCCTTCTGTTTAGTTTTCATATTGAAATTCAGATATCATTTCCATGCCATAGGGGTTTTGTGGTCTTGTGCAATCTGTTTTGTATCTCTGAGGCTGTTTCTTCATCTTTTGGGGAGTATTAATACAGTATAGCATTTGGATGCATGGCCCCTAGAGTCAGGCAGAGCTGCACTCAAAACCCCACATCCATCATTTATCAGCTGTGTGACCTTGAATAGGTAACTCAGTCTCTGTGCCTCAGTATTATCATATGCAAAGTGAGAATAATGATAGTATTTATCTAACCCAGTTATTACAGGAGCGGACAATGTAGTGTATGTAAAGCCTTGTGCATAAGCACTCAAAAATCCCCTTTCTCCTCTTCCACCTCCTTCTGGTTCAGTGCCTGGCATTCCACTAGTGGTAGTTGTTATGATTATATCTCTTGTTCCCAAGAGCAATATATGTACAAGTGCTACAAGAATATGAAAATTCTGTAAGTAACTACAGAGAAGAATTTATTTCTGATGCATTTCCAGGCTATCTGAAGCTTGTTTTCCCCCCACCTACTCAAAGATCTTAGAGGAAAATGAGAAATCTCTTAGATTTATTTCACTATCCCCAGAGCATTTACCATGCTGTCCACAAAAGCACAAAATGGCATCTATTGGAGAAAGCGTGGGCGGTAGAATTATAAAAAAACAAGAGATGATTCTATAGCCCTTTGAATTTCTTCAGATGTGCTCCTCTCTTCCCACTCCCACTTCCCAAACAAATATGAAAAAGGATTAACCTTGTTCAAGAACAGTTTCCCAAAGGGTTTTAGCTATAGAGCTTGATGGTCTGAGCTGGAGAACGCCAACCTACACGTCAACTCTCATGGCACAGATACTGTGCAAAGTGGCATTTGCTGAGCTGTGGGGAGACGAGCTCGTGTCTAACAAGTCATCTTGTCTTCTGTCCATTTCTTGACTAATAGGGAAATACAAATCAAAACCACAATCAGATACCACCTCATACTAGTCAGAATGGCCAAAATGAACAATTTAAGAAGTAATAGCTTTTGGCAAAGATGTGGAGAAAGGGGACCCTCTTACACTGTTGGTGGAAATGCAAATGGGTGCAACCACTCTGGAAAACAGTATGGAAGTTCCTCAAAAAGTTGAAAATAGAGCTACCTTATGACCCAGAAATTGTACTACTAAGTATTTACCTCAAATATGCAAAGGTAGTGATCCAAAGGGGCACCTGCCCCCCAGTGTTTATGACAGCAATGTCCACAATAACCAAACTATGGAAAGAGCCCAGATAACCCACCGGCAGATGAATGGATAAAGACGTGGTGTGTATATATATACACAATGAAATATTACCTAACCATCCAAAAAATGAAATCTTGCCACTTGCAACCACATGAATGAAACTAGAGGTATTATGGTAAGTGAAATAAGTCAACCAGAGAAAGACAGTTATCATACGATCTCACTCCAATGTGGTATTTAAGAAACAAAGCAGAAGAGCATAGGGGAAGACAGAGAAAAATCAAACAAGATGAAACCAGTGAGGGAAGTAAACCATATGAGACTCTTAAATACAGGAAGCAAACAGGGTTGCTGGTGGGGGAGGTGGAGGGATGAGGGATGGGTATTAAGGAGGGCACATGATGTAATGAGCACTGAGTGTTATATAAGACTGATGAATCACTGAACTCTACCTCTGAAACTAATAATACAGTATATCTTAATTAAGTTGAATTTAAACAAAAAATGTTTTAAAAAGTAGCAAGTCTCCTTGAGCACCCTGATCTCTATTTTCAGGTGACAGCTAAAATCCTTCAGGTGATTCACTAAAATCAGTGAATTTTCTGATTTGTTGTAGAAGAAGGGAGCATTTTAGCTGTGGCTTACACTCCATTCTGCAATATGTGGCATTCTTACTGAATCTCATGTCATCAGAAAGTCCATTATAGAAATAATTACTTCTATAGGAAGAGGAATAATGTACTAAAACATTTCAGACTTGCAATAACAAAGTTTTTTTCCTTGTCAGAATTTTAATAATAAAAATGTTTTTGTAGCTAAAAATATACAGCTATAAAACTTAAACATACAAATCTGGCATCTGATACCCTGTAGCTTTTAGAAAAAATAATATCTTTTTCTGTCACCATCAGCACTTTTTACACGTCCTCATCATCTGCATTTATTCACGTAAAAATTGTCTATCACAGCTTCTTCCGTGTGACAGGCGCTGCTCTAAATGTTGGGGCTGTGATCATGCCCAACACGGACACGGACTTCTTACTTGAGCTCCCTGGAAGCAATCAGATCAATACATCAATTCTGGCATGCAATGTTCTGGGAAGGAACCAGACAGGACACCGAGATGGATTGAGAAGAAAGGTCTCACTACAGAATGTGCAGAAACTGGAGGCCTCCGGTGAGCTGAGATCTAAAGACTGAGAAGGGAGCAGAGGGACAGCATTGCAGGCAGAGGGAAGGGCTGATGTCAAGACCCCGAGGGGATGGTCTAGGGAAGCTAAGAGACATCCAAACAAGGCAGCTGGGGTCATGTGAAATAGTGTTTTCCAGCAGATAGAGCTGCCCTGTAAACCTGTGATTTAAGCAATCACAGCCGCATAATGCAAACTGAATCCCCTCCCCATGGTACACCACTGTATGTGATTCAGACTAGGAAAAGTCACACTGTAGGAGAGATGTCCTCAGACACTGGGGGTCCTGGCTGTCAGGTTTTCGGACTCAAGACTGAATTATAACATTGGCTTTGTAGGTCCTCCTGCTTGTAGATGGTGTGGCATACTTCGATTTCCATCATTACAGGAGCCAATTCCCATAATAAATCTCCTCTTCTGTATCTCTGTATATCCTTTTGGTTCTGTCTCTGGAAAATGAATACAGTTGTACTGCTAAGAGTATGTACTTGAACCGATGGCATGCCTTACCTGGTAAGTCCTCTTTTTAGAGGTAATTGGATAAACAGGTAGGGGCAACAACCAGCTTCATTTCAACTTGAGTAGAAAATAGCTTTCAAATGTACCTTAAAAAATGATAAGATGCTCAAAGGTGTATTTTCTAAAATCTCAGATGTCTGATCGTTTCTAGTTAAATTTTACTTAAAGTTTCAAATCAGACAAACTTGTGTTGTTTTATATATTCATAGAGGTCTAGCTTTAAGCTTCAATTACTAAAGCTGCATCCATAATTGTAAGAATTATGATCTTTTGAATTGTAGTAGAGCTTATTCAGAGATACCGTATTACTATCTCTACCTTGGTATTATTACCATATTCCTGCCATTTAGTATATGATGCCAAGATGCTATATAATTTAGTTTTTCTTTAATCTCAGGTGAGTAGGGAATGGCAGGCCCAAATAGCCAAATAAGAGGGTGGTGCTTGGGCTAGAATTCATGACTCTGAACCGTTCTTCCTAATACCTGCCTAACTCCTTCCTTAAACCTGTTCTGGTAATTTTCTGGAACATAACAAGTGGCCATGTAGTTATTAAGTGGTGACCTTTCCAGCAAGCTCCACATATCATTATGGGGAGCACGTCTCCTCATTCTTCTGGGTCCAAGCTTTGTCTTGGATGCTGGGATACAGCCTCTTCACTTCCCACGTGGGTCTCGGTAGTGGTACAGACACCGGCCATGATGTGTCCACTAAGCTAAGGCAAACTCACGAGGACAAGAAGAGGGGAAAATGGCAGATCCCAGCTTAAGTGGATGTAGGGTGGAGAGAAAGCAAGTTGATGAGAGGCTTGCTGGAGGAGGTAGCCATGCAGCCAGATCTTGAAAACCTGCATCATCTGGCGACTTCCAAGATAAAGTTCAGTCTCCAACCCCACTGTCTACCCTGCCCAGTTTTGTACTTTACACCCTAGAGAAGTACAAAGTAGGCTATTTTGAACTCTTAGCTCACTTTCCCTTCTCCCTGAAATTCCCATCTTACCTCTTTTCTCTTGGTTAAATCCTATGTATTCTCCAGATCTAATCTCAGTTTTGATCTCTTTTTTTCTTTCAGTCATTATATTGGACTTCTTACTATGCTCTGTGCTCTTATGGCCCATTTTTTTTTTTTTAAAGATTTTTTTTATTTTTTATTATTTATTTGACAGAGAGAAACACAGCGAGAGAGGGAACACAAGCAGGGGAGTGAGAGAGGGAGCAGCAGGCTTCCTGCCGAGCAGGGAACCTGATGTGGGACTCGATCCCGGGGCTCCGGGATCATGACCTGAGCTGAAGGCAGTCGCTTAACCAACTGAGCCACACAGGCGCCCCTCTTATGGCCCATTTTATATATATGTCTCATTTACCATGGTATTGAAATTTACCAGTCTGTTCCTAAAACTGACCATAAATACCTTGTCTTCTATCCTTCACCTATTTCTCTTTCTCTCTCTCTCTCTCTCTCTCTCTCTCTCTCTCTCTCTCTCTCTATTGTTGACACGCAATGTTACTTGAGTTTCAGGTGAACAACACAGTGATTTGACAAGTCTATACATCATGCTTGCTCACCATGACTGTAGCTTCCATTTGTCACCATCGAACACCATTACAATATCATTGACTATATTCCTCATGCTGTACCTTTCAGTCCTGTGACTAATACATTCTGTAACCAGAAGCCTATATCTCCCACCCTCTTTCACCCATTTTCGCTGTCTTCCTCCTCCCTTCCCCCCTGGCAACTGACAGTTGGGTCTTTTTATATATAGGTTTGATTCTGCTTTTTATTTGTTTATTCATTTATTTCTTTAGATTCCACATATAATTGAAGTCATATCATGGCGAAGTCTTATTTATTTCACTTACCACAACAACCCCTAGTTCTATCTATAACACCTGTCAGAATGGCTAAAATAAAAAAAAAAGACAAGAAATCACAAGTGTTGGTGAGGATGTGGAGAAAAAGGAACCCTCACACCTGGTCAGGGGGAATGAAAACTGGTGCAGCCACCATGGAAAAAGTATGCAGTTTCTTCAGAATATTAGAAATAGAAATATCCTATGATCCAATAATTCTGGTACTAAGTATTTATCTAAGGAAAATGAAAATACTAATTCAAAAAGATATATGCACCCTATGTTTATTGCAACATTATTTACAATAGCCAAGATATGGAAGCAATCTAAGTGTCCATCAATAGATGACGAGTGGTTAAAGAAGATGTGGTGTATATAAATACTTGTCTTCTTCATTTTCTCATTCCCCTATCGATCTATTTGTATGTCTACCTATCTTAGTATCTACTATTAAGTGCTTGATAAGCACTTTCAAATCAAACTTCAGTGTAACTTTATGTCAGAACTCTCCTAAATATACTGCAAACTTGATTAATGTGGCCCAGATTGAACTTTAACTTTACTCCAGAAGGGGTTGGAAAGCCCTGCTTTGTTAATCCCTGAATATCGTGTCCCACACAGCTGTTGTTTCCTGGGAATGGATGCAATAATGTCATTTTAATAGATTTTGCTGACATGGCTATTGCTTCAGAATGTTTCATGCAACACTGACATTCTAAGTGCCATGTCCCTTCCTTCCATGCCTTCAGATAACACATTCTTTGCCCTGTTCTGTCTTCTGAAGCACTGAAGAGATGAAAGGGTTCGGGTAGATCTAGGGCTACTATAGAATTTGAAGCAGTTCAGTAAGAAGCAGTTTTAGCAGCTGTTCTTTCATAAATACAAGCCAAACAGTAATTGATTGTGGTACTGATGTGAGGACAGATGTACAGATCAATGGATCAGAGTGAGAGTCCAAAGATAGACCCTTTATTTTTGCTAAAGATGCCAAAGTAATTCCATTGGAAAAGATAGTCCAACAAATAATACTGGACTAATTGGATGTTGGTAAGAAAAAGAATTAACTAGGGACACCCTATATGAATATTAGCCTAAATTGATCATATACCAAATTACCTAGATGTAAGAACTAAAACTATTCAATTCTAGGAGACAGTATAAATAAAAATTTCTGTGGTATGCACTGGATAAGGCAAAAATTTCTTAAACAGAACACTAAATACAGAAACTCTAAGGAAAAAAAAAAGAAAATAGATTTCATTAAGATTAAAAATAGTTGCTCTTTGAAAGACATAGTTAAGAACACAAGAAGGCAAGCCACAGACTGGAAGGAAATTTTTCCTCAACATATGTTCAACGAAGGGCTTATATTCAGAATGTTGTGGAACTCTCATCACTCAATAATATGACAACTCAAGTTAAAAAAAAACCACACACAATCAACTCCCCCCCCCACGAACAGAACAAAACAAGACAAAACAAGAAAACAAACAAACAAAAAACAAACCCTATACACACAGAACTTAAACAGACACTTCACAAAATATTCCAAGATATTGGAATAGCCAATAAGCACATGAGAAATGTTCAGCATCACCAGCCATCAACAAAGTACAAATTAAAACCACAGTGAGAGGGAAGCCTGGGTGGCTCAACTGGTTAAGCATCAGACTCTCAGTTTCAGTTCAGGTCATGGTCTCCTGGGTCTTGACATCAAGCCCTGCATTGGGCTTCAAGATTGGCATTCTCTCCCTCTCCCTCTCCGAGCCCTGCTTGTGTATGCACTTTCTCTCTCCCTCTTTTTCTCTCAAATAAACAAACCTTTTAAAAAAAACAAATAGAAAAAAGCATAATGACATAGACATGACTTCTCATCCACCAGAATGACCAGTAAAATGTTCAATAATGCAAAGGCTGGTGAGAATGTAGAGTAGCTGAAACTCTCACACATGCAAAATCATATAGGCACATTGGAAAATAATATGACAATACCTTATAAAGTTACCTACATTTATTATATGAATGAGCATTTTTCACTTTTGCATAGGTATCCATGTGAAAGAAATGAAAATATATATTCAAAAAATGTGTGAACATTGTTCATAATAGCCCCAAATTGGAAGAAACCCAAATGTTCCTCACCAGGTGAGTGGATAAGCAAATTATGTACCATGGATACTAATCTGCAATAAAATGAGAATGACATATGCAGCAACATGGATCAATCTCAAAAACATAATTCTAAGTCAAAGAGTCAAGTGCAGACCATTATGTACTGTATGATTCCAATTACATGAGATTCTAGCAAAGGCAAAACTATAGTCAGAAAAAGTAGAGCAGTGGTTGCTGGAGGCCAGAGGTATGGCAGAGGGAGGAGGACAAGTCTAACCGACACAAAGGAACTTTTTAGAGCAAGGGAAATATCTGTATCCTGATTGTAATGGTACTTGCAATTATATACAATTATCAAAATTCATCAAGCTATATTTCTAAAACTTGTGAACTGTATAATACCTTTATAAGAAACAGAAAAGAGAAAATGATACAAACTAATTCTTACTAGGAAACTTATTCAGGGTAAGAGATAAAATACTAATGTGCAAAATACCAGATGGGAAGGGAAAACATAGGCAATCTTGTAACAGAATGTAGCAGTCTGATGTTCTACCTTCCTGGGCTATTTGCAAACCAGACCTGGCAGCAGCATGGCTGTTGCATGACCTCGTGTCTGGAGAAGGAGAGAACCCGTGTGTTTCTCAAGACCAGTACCTAGTGAATGGTTTGTTGTCTGGTAGAGAGGATGAAAAATATTGACATTACCAAGATTAATACTAACCAATTATTTACTTGTTTGGTGCATAGGTTTTACACTGATTACTTAACAGGAGATGGCATTTAGTTAAATCCCTTACATATAAATACATGTCTCCTTATAAGATTGAGGTCAAGAAAAGACATACATAGGACCAGTAGGATTTGGTCTTTGGGGATGTGCTCTACATGGAATTTCTCAAGTGCACCAGTAATAAATAAGCTTTTCACAACATTTGTTGAATGGCTCCTACAACTGGTTAAATTAAACTGGTTAAAACATTTTATATGAGTGACAGTATTAATAAAAGAACTAAAGGATACATTTTAACCCTTGAAATTCACGACTGTAGGTAATTCTCAGTGGCAGATAACTTTGAATGGGCTGGGAATTGGTACTGGATGCTGGTTATATGATGATGAAAATACATGTTGCCCATAGTCTAGAACAGGGATTGGTGCACTATTTTTGTGAAGGGCTAGATAGTGTGTGGCCACATGGTCTGTGTTGCAACTATTCAGCTCTACTATTGTAGCATGACAGTAGCCACAGACAATGCATGACTGTATTTCAGCAAAGCTTTGTGAAACATACAGTGGGATGGTTTTGGTCCATGAGCTGCAGCTTGCTCATACCTGGTCTTGATAAGATGATAAGCATTAAATGCATAAACATGTATCAGGCATATGTCATCATATATTATCATAAGTGCCATGAGAGAAAAGTAGAGTTCATAATGCCAGAGAAAAATGTGGTACAAGGAAATTAGCTCCTGACTGGGTAGAAGGGGCCAACAAAATAGCATATGGTATAATGCATCTTCTTGACTACAAAATTATCAGTAAAGTCTACATTAATCCAGAAATGTTTATGCTAAGGGGATTTCTTATGGAAACCAATGGCTGAACTCAATAGTGCACCCCGGTTGATATGTGGTCGACTTTGAAAAAGCATCAATGGAGCAAATGGCAAGGAGGCCCCAGCTGACATTGGGGTTCCATACATGTTTCCCTATGCATGGGAGAAAGTCTGCAAACGTACACACCAAACATTAGCAGCAATTACCTCAGGAATGATTGTTAGGTAGGCAGGGCAGAAAAGGGAACTACTTTGTTAAGATACTTCTTTCATGTTGTAATGTCTTACAATAAACATGTATTATTTTTAAAAACTGAAAATAAATAAGTAAGTAAGTAAATAAATAAATAAATAGCATGACAAAAACTGTCTTTTCGAGGCATTTTTGAATGAACTTACCAGCACCGAGGACAGTGCAAACTCTATGATAAGGACTCTGAAGACATCTCCAGAGAGACCCCAAATCATTGTCATTAACTCACATTGACTCCTCACTGCACAGGGTGTGTGCACACACATAAAACTCCAGATGCATAAAGATCAAAATACAAAGTGTAAAAATATAAAGTTTTTGGAAGACTGTGTAGAAGAATATCAACCTGATTTTTAGGGTAAGGGTAGAGAGTGAAAAGGCCAACTGTAGAAATAAGGAGATGTAGTCAAGATATATCACTGACAAAGGGCTCATGTCTGGAATTACGTGTCTACAAATCAGTAAGAAAAAGAGAAATAGGAAAATAGGTGAGAAACCAAAGGCCCTTCAGAAAACAAGAAATCCAAATGGCCAATAATCACGTAAATAGTAAATGTGCTCAGCTCTATCAGTAATCTGGGAAATGAAAACTACCCCAAGGTGGGCAATAAAATAAAAATCTAGTCTAGACTAGGATGTGGAAAATCAGAGTTACATAAATTGCTAGTCAGTGTATAGACTGGTATAACCACTTGAGAAAACAGCATTATTTAATATGTGGAAGCTTGCGTGCCCTATGACCCATGCAATCCACTCCTGGGTTTATAGCTTCTTGAAACTGGGGCACCTGTTCCCAAGGAAATATTGTGCTATTTACAGTAGCACCTTTCACAATAGCCAAATGTGAAGTGATCTAAATGCCTGTCAAAAATGTTATGTATTTGTACCATATGCCACTTCCTGACAGTGGAGTTGCCTGGGTGGCTTAGTCATTTGAGCCTTTCTGACTTGATTTAAGCTCATCTTATTGATCTCAGGGTCATGAGTTGGGCTCCATGCTGGGTGTGGGGCCTGCTTAGGGTTGTCTCGTTTCCCTCTCCCTGAATTTCCCCTCTCTCTCTTAAGAAAAAAAAGAGTACTATCTGACAGTGAAAATGTCAGCTACAGACAACACAGTTGTATTTTATGCAGAATAATGTAGAGCAAAAACATTCACCTAAATACATAGTTTTGATTCCTTTTATTAAGAGTTTCAAAGTATACTAATATGCTTGAGTGGTAAAACTAAGCAGAAATATGGAAGTTTGGAAAGGGTTTGCTTCAGAGATGATGGGAAGGATAGTTATGCCTGAGAAGACACAGAAGGGTTTCTGGATACTGTCAGTTTTATTTCCCTTAATTTTTTCTTTTATTGTAGTAAAATGCACATAACACAACATGCACCATCTTAACCATTTTTAAGTGTACAGTTCAGTGGCATTAAATACATCCATACTGTGCAACCATTATCCATCTGCAGAACTTTTTTCATAGTCCCCGGCTGACCTTCTGTGCTCACTAAACAGTAACTCCCATTTCCCTCTGACAATCACTGTTTATTCAGGTCCTGTCTCTATCAATTTGACTATTCTGGGTACCTCATCTGATGAAATCATAAAGTGCTTGTACTATGCAAAGAGTTTTTTCAATAGCATACTGCCTTCAAGGTTCATCCACGTTGTAGCACATTTAAGAATTTCCAACCTTTATAAGCTGAATGATATTCCACTGGAGGTATCTACCATATTTTGATTACCCATTCATCCATCAGTGGACACATGGGCTGTTTCCACTCTTGCTATTGCAAATAATGCTGCGATGAATATGAATGTACAAATACCTGAGTCCCTGCTTTCAACAATTTTCTATTTTCTTGACAAAAGTTTAAAAATTATTCAGTGTCAATTAATGCTTAATTCATTTTCTATGTGTATATTACATTTCATAAGAAGTTTGTTTTTTTAAAAAAATCGTGTATATTTGGAATTCAGTTACCATGGAAACTCACTTTCTGATTCTGTTTTTGCCTTTCTTCCTATGATCCTCTCTTTCTTGTCCTTTCTATGAAGCAAGCACTGCTTTCTTGCCCATTTACAAATAAATATTTTTGTTCGGAAAGGCATTGAAAGTATAGATTGCTCTGGGCAGTATAGACATTTTAACTATGTTTATTTTTCTGATCCATGAGCATGGAATGCTCTTCCATATTTTTGTGTCTTCTTCAATTTCTTTCATGAGTGTTCTGTAGTTCCTCGAGTACAGATCCTTGACTTCTTTGGTTAGGTTTATTCCTAAGTATCTTATGGTTTTTGGTGCTAGAGTAAACGGAATCGATTCTTGGATTTCCCTTTCTATATTTTCTTTGTTAGTGTATAAGAACGCAACTGATTTCTGTGCAGTGATTTTGTATCCTGCCACATTACTGAATTGTTGTATGAGTTCTAGTAGTTTGGGGGTAGTCTTTTGGGTTTTCCACATAGAGTATCATGTCATCGCAAAGAGAGAGAGTTTGACTTCTTCTTTGCCAAGTTGAATACCTTTTATTTCTTTCTGTTTTCTGACTGCTATTGCTAGGACTCCTAACACTATGTTGAACAGTAGTGATGAGAGTGGGCATCCTTGTCTTATTCTTGATCTCAGAGGGAAGGCTGTCAGTTTTTCC
This sequence comes from Spilogale gracilis, assembly GCA_004023965.1. Classification (NCBI taxonomy): domain Eukaryota; kingdom Metazoa; phylum Chordata; class Mammalia; order Carnivora; family Mephitidae; genus Spilogale; species Spilogale gracilis. Next base: position 103,586 of record PITA01002157.1, on the reverse strand, counting down.
CCATTTAAAATGCTGTGGGTTTTTCATAGATAGATTTTATGAGGTTGAGGAATGTTCCCTCTATCCCTACACTTTGAAGAGTTTTAATCAGGAACGGATGTTGTATTTTGTCAAATGCTTTTTCTGTATCAATTGAGAGTACAATGTGGTTCTTCTCTCTTCTCTTATTGATTTGTTCTCTATCACATTATTTGATTTACGAGTGTTGAACCACATTCTTCAAAGTGTTGGAGCAAACAATCCTAAAATTTATATGGAACCAAAAAAGACCCCAAATTGCTAAGGAATTGTTGAAGAAGAAAAACGAAGCTGGGGGTATCACGTTACCTGACTTCAGGCTTTATTACAAAGCTGTGATCACCAAGACAGCATGGTACGGGCACAAAAACAAATAGATCAATGGAACAGAGTAGAGAGTCCAGATATGGACCCACAAATCTATGGTCAAATCATCTTCAACAAAGCAGGAAAAAATATCCAGTGGAGAAAAGACAGTCTCTTCAGTAAATGGTGCTGGGAAAATTGGACAGCTACATATAGAAGAATGAAACTAGACCATTCTCTTACACCACACACAAAGACAAACCTGAAATGGATGAAAGACCTCAACGTGAGGCAGGAATCCATCAAAATCCTGGGAGAGAACATAGGCAGTAACCTCTTTGACATCGGCCACAGCAACTTCTTTAAAGACATGTCTCCAAAGGCAAAGAAGACAAAAGCACAAATGAACTTTTGGGACTTCATCAAAATAAAAACCTTCTTCACAGCAAAGGAAACAGTCAACAAAACAAAGAGGCAACCCATGGAATGGGAGAGGATATTTGCAAATGACACTACAGACAAACGGTTGATATCCAAGATCAATAAAGAACTACTCAAGGGGCCCCTGGGTGGCTCAGTTGGTTAAGCGACTGCCTTCGGCTCAGGTCATGATCCCAGAGACCCGGGATCAAGCTCCACATCAGGCTTCCTGCTCAGCAGGAGGCCTGCTTCTCCCTCTCTCACTCCCCCTGCTTGTGTTCCCTCTCTAGCTGTGTTTCTGTCAAATAAATAAATAAAATAAAAAAAAAAGGAACTACTCAAACTCAATCTCCAAAAATAAGATGAACACATCAAAAAATGGCAGTAGACATGAAGAGGCACTTCTCCATAGAAGATATACAAATGGCTAACAGACACATGAAAAAATGTTCAGCGTCACTAGCTATCAGGGAAATTCAAATCAAAACCACACTGAGCTATCACCTTACACCAGTCAGAATGGCCAAAATTAACAAGACAGGAAACAACAAGTGTTGGAGAGGCTGCAGAGAAAGGGGAGCCCTCTTACACTGTTGGTGGGAATGCAAGTTGGTGCAGCCACTTTGGAAAACCAAGTGGAGATTCCTTAAAAAATTAAAAATAGAGCTACCCTATTACCCTGCAATTGCACTGCTGGGTATTTACTCCAAAGATACAGATGTAGTGAAAAGAAGGGCCATATGTACCCCAATGTTCATAGCAGCAATGGCCACAATTGCCAAACTATGGAAAGAGTCAAGGTGCCCTTCAACAGATGAATGGATAAAGAAGATGTGGTACATATATACAATGGAATATTATGCCTCCATCAGAAAGGATGAATACCCAACTTTTGTAGCAACATGGACTGGATTGGAAGGGATTATACTGAGTGAAATAAGCCAAGTGGAGAAAGTCAAGTATCACATGGTTTCACTTACATGTGGTGCATAAGGGGTAATATAGAGGACAGTAGGAGAAGGAAAGGGAATGGGAAGTAGGGTAATTCAGGGAGAGAAAGGAAGCATGAGAGACTTTGGACACAGAAACAAAGTGAAGGTCTTGGAGGGAAGGGGGTGAGGGATGGGGGAGCCTGGTGGTGGGTATTGAGGACACGTATTGCATGGAGCACTGGGTGTGGGACATAAACAATGAATCTTGGAACACTGAGAAAATAAAATAAATTAAAAATATAAATATTTTAGTGAGGTGTGAAACCTACAGAAAATTGCACAATAAACATCAGTGTGACAAATTATTCACAAAATGAACAGTCTGGTTTGAGTGTATGTGTTGGGTACATAAAGGGTGTGTGCCTGGAAACAAAATAATGCACATTTCAGGAGCTCAACGAAGTTGTTTGTTTATCATCTATTTATGTAAGGAGGTCAACACAACTTTAAACTGAAGAATGAGTAGCTACTTAGATCTAAGAAGGTAAGTAACAAGATACTGTAAAGTGTTAATAGCTGGAGGTTCAAGTATTTGCCTCTCAGGAGTAAGTACTGGGGATAATAATGTATGGGGGTACTATGTTATTCTTTTCATGACTTATATATTTGACTTTTACAATATATGTATTACATATTGCAATTTGAGGAATAATTTCCTATTTACAATAAATTAATCAACATCTATTGATCTATCCTCCTCCACTCTAAAGAAGACCTTTGCCATCATTTCATATATTCATCCAAATTTTTCTCTGTTTTGCTTAAATATCTTGACTTTTAGTATTATCTTGATATCATGTCTTAAATTATGTGTCTACTATTTGGACTTTTTTACAAATTGTGGTAAGGTTTTTGGCCACATTTTTTTTTCCTAGCTATAAATTAGACTGGTGTCTTTAACCACAACAGCATCTACTATCCTATGTTACAAGTCTGACACCAGTTTCACGTTTTTCCTAACACACCACCAAGCAATTCTCTGACTCAAGAATATCCTACAGTTCAACCCAATTCAAACACTACCTACTTGGAGATGGCATCAGATGGCACAGATTAAAGATTCAGCCCTACAAGACAGCCCCCCTCCTCTCCTTTCAGACATCAAAGTCCAGGCTGTCACCTGTGCTTCTGACTGGTTGGCTATGGATTGATTGGAGCTCCAAGAACCTCCTCTCTGGATTTGACTAGTTATGGGTTTATTATAAAGGTTATAACTTAGTTACATCCAGATGGAAGAGATGCACAGTGGAGCTGCCATGCCATCTCTGAACTGAGCTACTGTCCCCAAATTTGCAGACACCATGTGGTCACCAACCTGGCAGTACCCTGAGCCCTGTCCTTTTTATTTTTATGGAAGTTTCAGGACTTGGCGTGACTGATTAAATCACTGGCCACTGATGACTGATTCAATTTCCAGGCCCAGGCTCCTTCCTGGAGGTGGTGATGGGTAGAACTGAAAGTTGGTTCCCAACCCTTGGGTGCTTTCCAAAAGTCACTCTTCAACCAACTCAGGTGTGACTGAAAAGGGTTTGTTATGAAAATCAAGACCTCTTCTTTATCACTCTTATCACCTAGGAAATTTCAAGGATTTTAGGAGCTCTGTGCCAGAAACAGAACAAAGACCAAATACATATTATAAATCACAGTATCAATATGTCTTTTGCTGGGATATTTTGCTGTTATCCCTTCTTATTTGTGAAATAGATCTTCAAGTAATTTTCTGAGAAATGGTTTGTGAGTGCTTAGGTATGAGTTCTTTTAATTCTTCACTTATAAAAAAATTCCAAATGCTGTGTCTTACGAGAAAATTTTTTTTTAAAGATTCTATTTATTTGACAGAGAGAAACATAGCCAGAGAGGGAACACAAGCAAGGGGAGTGAGAGAGGGAGAAGCAGGCTTCCCGCTGAGCAGGGAGCCCGATGTGGGACTCGAACCCGGGTCTCCGGGATCATGACCTGAGCCGAAGGCAGTCGTTTAACCAACTAAGCCACCCAGGTGCCCTCTTACGAGAAATTCTTAAGTAAAATCATTTCAAAGGCATGAAATCACTTCAGCAGTCTTTCCCTTGGCCCTCAATACATATTTACAGACTTAAATACGTATTTATGGTCTTTTTTATATTTTATATTACACTGAGTTTGAATTAGCCTGATTTATATTACACTGAGTTTAAATTAGCCTGATTTATATTACACTGAGTTTGAATTAGCCTGATTTTTCACCTCCAGGGCTACAAAATGGCCCAGCAACCAAAGATCTAGCATTGTTAGTATCCAAAACTTCAGAGGTTATTCAAAATTTATTCTTTTCTTAAATAACAAAGGGATGAGGGGCATAGGAAGATAAATAATCTTTATGTCAGTGGCTAGGGAGTGAAGACAATGAGAAATTCCTGCTAAGTCTTCAAAGATAGGACAAAATGCAGAATAAACTCTTTGTTTATGTTAGGGAAGATTTATTCGTCAAAAAGGAAGTAAAGTTCCAAATAGAAAAATGGTAGCATATGCCAAGATGTGAGCATGTGGAGATATAATTTGCTTGGAGGACATGGGTGACAGTGACAGGCTCTGAGGTGCTGCTAATGTCAAGAGTAGCCCATTTAAGGAGTTTCTGTGATGCCTTGTAGAACATGAGGAGATACTAAGTTTTCCCCTCTCTGGGATACCTATGTCTGCAAAAGGTAAAAGAAAAATTGACTACAATCAGTCATTTAAAAAATATATTCTAAAATAGCAACAAAACCCCAGCCCGCCCCCATGCCTGCACACCAGTTTAAGAATTCTAGCTTTGTTAAAGTTAAAAAGAGAGCTGTTTTAGCTTTCAGTAAGATGAAGAACTTATCCTATACCTCTTCTTTTTTGTCAGTCATGTGGCCATTGAAGAACTGATGAGCTGTGCTGAAAATAAATGGAAAAATGACAAGTGACTTCCAGCCACAGGGTGCCTGAAGAAGCATCCTGGAAACTGTACTTACAGCAAAACGATAACAAGGTTTCATTTTTTGAATGCAGCATCAGTTTAAATATAATAAACACTGATGATTGGGAATGACTACACCACAACACTAGAATTTCTATGGAATGTATGTGGGGGCTAAGGGTGAGGGTGGGAAGAACTGATGCCAGGTATGTGTGTGGTCGAAATACTGAGAAATACTCGGCTGCTGGCCTCCAAGGCTTCCTCCCAGTTCTGACACTGAGCTACAGAGGGCCGTGGGCTGCATGATATATTCATGTCACAATGCTCCCTACATAAGAGTTTATTGGTATCAATGCATATTTTTGTAGCTATGAAGAATAAGATTCCACAACTATGCCAATAACTTAATAGTTTATTAGTCAGTCAACAATATTACAAATATTTAAAAATTACTTAATATAAATAGTTGGCAGCAAACTATTCCATTACAGAGTTAAATTACCAGTACAACAGACAGACTGGAGATTTAGACATCTGGAAGATAACAATAAAATAAACTAAAATATTTTAACGAAAAAATTTAAGCTGAAGGCGTATACCTAGTGTCCATAAAAGCATGGGTTCTCTTTTTATTTAGAAAAAAATAAAAAACGGCTTTAACACCCCATTAGGAATATAAAATAAAATCAACTGAAAATATTAATTTGCATATCAAAGAACCATTTATAATTACAATCCAAACACTCCATAAACCACTTGTGCGATTCTATACAGAAACTGGGAATTAGAAACTAGTTGCTTTAATATTACAAAGATTTCAGCTCCAAAAATAATTCAACATAAAATAAACTTTAGCAATTAGTGTCATAAAATTATATATTTCCACATAAAAATACAAAATAATATTAATGACAAGAATATGAAAAATTATTCCAAGTATTTTACTACTATTAAAATAAAATAAAACCCAAAAAAACAAAATAGAAATATGCATGAAAAAAGTCTCTCCTTTTGTTAGCAAAACACTATCCAAAATAACTACAATCATTTACATCAGTACAAAGATTTCTGGATTTAAAAAATAGTTGCAATGACAAAAGGGGTATCTTTTCTGACAGTAAAAAATGACACTGTGGATAAAATCTGCAAAATATGCAATGAAAAAAATAAATTTGCATTAAAAAGGTTTACACTGTTATTTTTTTTTATACAAACATTAGAAACAGTATTGCACATCACAACACAGAATCGAGGTTAGTCAGCCTTCCAAAATGTGTTATATATTCAAGTTTTGTAGCATCTTTGAGGAGAGGCTCTGTGCAGCCAGATGCAACAGGGATAAATATCAAGTGTTTTCCATACACAAATATATAAATGCTAAATGTTTCCTTCTTAACAAAAAGTGTGGATTTTTAAAGTTTTTTTTTTTCCTCCACAGTCATACTTTTGGGCAGCAATATGAACATTTAGGGAACACAAGTGAAGAAGCTTTGAAAATACAAAAATACAATCAAAATTAATAATTTTCTACAAAAATAGTAAAATAAATATGATCTGTAAATTAAAAAAAAAAAACTCCAATACAGTGTTTAACAGTTAGAAATAATAATGTAGTACATAAAAGGCCAAAAAAAAAAAAAGAGGTGGGGAAGGAACAAAAGATTAGACTCATAAGCTTTAACTATAACAGAAATGAAGGTAAAACAAACCATACATTTCTGCCATTTTTACCCGTGGCAAAAGGGGGTTCTGTTTCATTTCCCTTCATTCTGAATATTTATTTCTGTTTAAGAAGGGAAAGTGATTTCAACATCTCCAATTATTTTCATCATATAATTTATCTTAGTGTTCATTATTTAATACATGAAAAGGCTCTTCAATTTTAAACATTAAGCAGAAATTATGAAAATAAAGTTAAAAAATCTGCGAAATTAAACATCTAAATAATTAACATTGCAAAACTACTGATTTCTTTTCTAAATTCCAAAAATTGAGGTATAGCAAAGGAGATGTCATCAGTCAAAAAAAGTGTGCCATAAAATAGCTGACTGTTGGAAAAATCTCTCACAGAGATATAAAAATAGTGCATAACAAATGTCAAATGGATCAAGGTTGGCAGGGTTAAGGTTAGAAAAGAATACTCCAAAAATCTGGAGGATCATGGTTAAGTAACAAATAGGGAACATCGACAAATAAATTAGTAAAAAGCTCTTCTGAAAACAGCATCAACTTTAAACATTAAAAACTTGAACCACAACCACAATAAAACAGCAGAGTTAGACATGAACCACATATTTTTACAGTACAAAAAAAGCACACCAGAGACAACCAAGATTAAGATCAACACTTTGCTCACGTGAAGGATTGTCCCAAGGGGTTGCAATAAGGCAACACCCTTGTAATTTTCTCTCTTTAGAATCAAGAACCTTAGTTCTGCATTTTTAAAAAACATCTACCATTGTTGGGTGCTTTGCCTAGATTGCAGAGTAACTTTTACATTAAAATATAGGGGCTAGTTGCATTAAAAATGCTCTAAAGAGAAAAAATATCACGAATGATATTCTAATAGTGTTCAGTACCAAGAGAAACTCATTACCTATTGCATGTTTCCATGCCACTTTCTCAAAAAAACTGCAAGCAAAGTCATTACCAAAATTCCTTCATCAAAATCTAAAAAAAAAAAAAAGCAATTCTTAACCGTTAAGAACAATATTCCATGCAACAGTGACCCCAGTTTAGACAGAAGACCCCAATATACATAGGTCAAACACGTAAGCAAGTTTAAGCCAGATTTCACCATTGTCTTTAAGGTAAAATTGAGTTTTATGCAACTAGCCATCTGTATATTTCCCCATCTCCATTTTGACTTTACTTAGGTTTACTAAAGTTTTGCATTCTTCTATAAAGTACATTATTTAGATATGGGCTTCCTGTGGGTCTTACATTTGGTGACTGGTTAGCAGTGTGCTGGCCATCTTTGGTTTATAAAGGATGTCTTAACCGTGAACTATCAAAGGGGCTAAAATCAACCTTCTTTAAAATTCTAGTGTTTTTCTCTTATTCAATCTTTTATCTATACTAAATCACTGCACATGAATTAGAACCGCACATCACAAAACGGCACAGGGATTACAAATATTACATCCAGTCTGCATAAAATCGAATTCCACTACCGACCAGATCACAAAATGGCTGCACTCTCTAATCTAAAACTAATTTGCATATCGTACACATGTAGGACACATTTTTTTAACTTGAAGTCACAATAATGCATGCAAGTTTGCTTTTTTAAACAAATTTTATAATTTGTTCATGCTACCTAGATTCAAGAGAGCTTTTTTGAACATTTGCAATACCTCACCTCTTGTTAGTTAATAATTCTAGTGCATGCATAAGGTGTATACAGGTAAGTAAACATGCATTTTTTTTCACATTCTAAAACTATGGCAGTTTAGGCCATATTGTGCTGCCTGCATTTTATCTGCAATGCAGTGTGTCTCTAACGTTTTCAATCCCGTATTAATAGGTGGCATTTACACATAACACCTATATAGCAGCAAAGCTAATACAGCTTGTGATTAAAAATGTTTAAAAATAGCTAATAAATCAGATTATCTTGAGGTATTATTTCTTGCAAGTCAAAATGGAGAGCAAAAAAATCAACCCTAATTTTTAGTTTATGTATACACTGAAAATAGCAACAATAAAAATAAGCATTTTTAGCAGACATATTCCATCTTCACTATTATTTTGCTACCTTTGGTAAATTACTGGGGCAGATCTTGAAGTTAAAAACCCACGTTTAGAAATAAGTGCACGCTTCACCCACTATATAGCAGCAGACTGTTTGCCCCTACGCAAAACATTCTCATATCTAATTTTAACTTTACATATAAAAATAACTTGGAGAAAATACAAAAAAACATTTTATTTTAACATGAAAATATCACAAAAATTAGTAAGCCTGAGATGTAGGGTTTTGGTGAAAAACAAGAGGCTTGTAGAGTTTTGGCTGCTGATAAAGATGCATGTATTGGTAGCTGGGGTGAAAGCAGAAGAATGCACTTATTTCTTCCGCATGTTGCGTCTTCAGACACAGTAAGCCACATGCACCCTTTCTTTCCTTGTTACACAGAGGCCGGTGTGCTATTCTTAGTTCCAGCGGAAGTGGATCTGACGTGGGCGATCAGCACCTTCCTTTACCAATGGCTTATGGAACTCACGTCCTGCACGGGAGTGGATATTTGCCCAACAAAACTCACAGTAATACTGCAGGCAAGTGACATTGGCACAGAAAAAGGGAGCAAATTTTCCACCACAGCGTGCGCCCTGGCATTCATCACACATCTGGTCATCTAGCACATATGGCTTTACCTCCACCTGGAAAGAGAGAAAAAAGTCTCCCATTAAGTCTGCTTCAGAAATCATTTTAGTAAATTTAAAATGTTCACGGTGTTCTCGAGAAAAGGACCAGCCTTAAATACCAAGAAAGTAGGCAGTTTCCTAGGGAAATAGATTTACCATGTATTAGGTTAAAAGACAAAAACAAAAGCAAAAATAAAAACCGACAACAAAGTCACTCTCTTCTGGCACTAATCATCTTTTTCTAAGATGTTTCAGGTTCCTAAGTGGCCATGTGATTAAATGAACACTTAGTTTAGTTTGGTTATTTTATTTTATTTTATTTATTTTATTTTAGTTATTTTATTTTTTAAAGATTTTATTTATTTATTTGACAGAGAGAAACACAGCCAGAGAGGGAACACAAGCAGGGGGAGTGAGAGAGGGAGAAGCAGGCTTCCCGACAAGCAGGGAGCCCGATGTGGGGCTTGATCCTGGATCTCCGGGATCATGACCTGAGCTGAAGGCAGTTGCTTAACTGAGCCACCCACATGCCACCAATTTTATTTTATTTTTATATATCTTCTTCTAAGGACTATAAACTGAGTGGTATTTACTATATTTTCCAAAGGCAGAAAACACTTTTAAAAACTATACATCTAACTGATTTGTAAAACATTCTGTGAAGCAACATCTTTAAAACACCTGTGTTTTAATATTTGGGGCCAGGGTGATTGGGAGTGAAAATGAGAAGGGCATGGAAGACCAATGGTTTTTACACCTTCTGCGCTTCATTCCAAGAGCCCCTGAGAGACGGCCCAATGCAAACAACCACTGATTACGGCAACGCTTCTGCATGTACCCCACCTGTAACTGCATGTGCATACACCCCACAACTGTGGACAACCTTACTAGGGGTGTGTCTAGACTATGTGAATTTATGAGACACAAAGTCAAAGTGGCCCACTGAGAAGGCCTGACTCAGGAGAAGGCCTCAGACCCCAGTCAGCTCTGAGGGCTAAGCCTTTTATATTTTTAAATCTCAGTTTCCAGGTCTGTAAAGTGAGAAGAATCCTAGAACCTGCTTCACAGAGCTGTGAGGATAGATTACGCAGGTAAAAGCATTTAAGGCAGTGCTTGGCACACAGCAGACTCCCTGAACCAGGGCTGCCTACTAATAACTTCGAATGGAGAGCTACCAGCTCTGTCTGACTTAAAGGTGCCAGGTGGCCTAAGACCTCAGGCTTTCCTGAGGAGAGGAGGGAAAACTGAGTGTTCAAGGGGTTTGCTTAGAGACAGAGTGGTGTTTGCCCAAGGTAAAAAATAACAAGCCAACAACTTCTATTCTGAATATTAACACTCAGAAAACGAGCATATAAAGGCATTTTCTGAAGCATTATTTGTCACAACAGCAAAACGAACATGGAAAAACCTAAAAGTTGATGAAAAGGACTATAAAACAAATGATAGAAAGGTAATGTAATGAAGTTATTGTTTATATTTGTATTTCACTGATTAGGGCTGGATAAATATTTCATGCTTTTGCTTTTCTGAATAGTCTGTATTTTTTGCATATTTTCGCACTGGGGAGTTTTGTTTTGTTTTTGCTTTTGCTTTTAAGTGACTCCTCTTTGCCAGTTAAGGAATTTTAACCTTTTTTCCATTGGCCTTTGGTTTTTTAAAAAAGATCTTTGACACTCAGTCTAACATTTTTATGCTCAGTCTTTATTTTTTAACTTTGTCCTTTATGGATCATATCTTGATCTCCAGCGTGCTATTTCTAATTCATTATCTTCACTATAATATTATATAACTATAACTATATACATATATAGATTTCCTTACATAGTATTTTATAATAATATATAACAACTATAATTGAAGAAATTACCAAAGAATATCTCAAAGTGGCATGAGACTCCCTGGATTTCATTTTAACTTGATGATAAAATGAGCACAAGGAAAGTGTCTGCTCAATACTTAGTACCCAGGATCTAGCAGAATATTTAGCACAAAGTAGAAACTATCTGAATAAATGTGGTACATTTACATATGCTTTCTGGATTTCTTTCTCATGATTATATCTCTTGTCTTTACTGTAATGAAAGACAGAGTGTCTGTATGGGTTACTCCATTTCCACAATACCTCATAAAATTCCTGGTGCTCAGGAATAACTGAATGTAAAACTGCTGAATAAAATTTCAAAATGCAATGATTTCAATTACATGTAAACTTCTAGATATTATCTTATGAAACTAATCTAATTACTTCAAAATCACAGACTTTAAAGATAGAAAACTGGATTTCAAACTTATGATTTTAGAGATTCTTATTATTTCTGATTAATAATCTCTAAAAATTAGCTCTTGTATGTATGAAAAGGATTGGGAGTTTCTTCAGTTCTGTTCACCTATTCTTATTTTCTATTATGATGCCCTTCCCTTTTTCACTTCAGAGAACCTGTAATACTTTGTCACCTGGATTCACAACTTAATGAAATAATTCATATTTAATTATCCAACTTGAACTGTAACAGAACTCCTTTCAGTAGGTACCAGAAGGCACAGTAAGTAATATTACTCATGGAATAACATACCAAAATTACAATGAGTCATACTTTGTGATGGTGCTTCCCAGCTTTCGGGGAGATAGGAATCAAACCTCAAAGTGCTCATGAGCAAAAGAGTAAGCTGAATGAAAAATTTTAATTATCCTCAAATCTTTGGGTTATCAGTTATAAATTTAAAATTAATCTGTCGTTACGGCTTAATAATTACATTCATACTAGAGACATGAAAGGTATAAAGATTAATTTGTGTGTGTGTGTGTGTGTGTGTGCGCAAGAGAGAGAGCGAGCGAGCAAGTGCGCAATACCAGTGACTTAGAAAATACGTAAGGCTCAAATTTTTTTTTTTTAAAGATTTCATTTTTACGTAATGTCTATAGCCAACATGGGGTTTGAACTCAAAACCCCAAGATCCATAGTTGCATGCTCTACCAACTGAACCAGCCAGACATCTCTCCAATTATTTCAGCTAAAGTTCAAAATATACCTTAAGCAGCACATATCTTAAAAAATAAACTCTTCTCTCAGGCCTTGTAATACCTTTTTAAAGAAGGCATGCATGTGTTTCTCAATTCACTTGCTCTGCATCTGAATTGCTCTTTAGAAATCTATACTCTGCCCCAAATAATTGGTCCTTCACTATCATTTTGGAAACAAAGAAGGGTGAGGTAGGACACTGAAACAGTTTTTTCCCCTGCGGTCCTGAATGTTAAATAACTATAATTATATACAACGCAGATAACCTCCTGGGTTGCCTGGATTACTTCTTTGCAAAAGTCAGGGTTAGACTAGATACTTGTTCTAAATCATAGTTGCACATTAGAATGACCTGGGTACTTTATAAATTCCTGTTGCCCCTCATCAATTACAACAAAATCTCTGGGGGTCGAGGATGGGGGAACCCAGATCTCAAGATTTTTCTAAATTCCCAGATGACTTTATTCTGCAGCTGAGGGTGAAAACCACTGGATTAGAGGAACTCCAATTCAAATTTTCCTGCATGGTGGAATTAAAGCAGAGACCTTCTACTTAAGAGACTGGGTATGTGTGCACGTGTGTTTTGCAACATTTTCAGTAATGAAAAAAAATCACTCTGCCTGTATGAACTGAACCTATGCTGTACTCCCCTCCCCCCCCTATATTGGGTGGCTTGGTAATTAAACTGATTACTACTTCTGGAATCCATGGTCTAGTCAATCCATACTCCTTAACCAGCTCCAAAATCGTCTTAAAAATACACGGACAGCCTCAAAGAAGAAACTTCAAGAAGCTGTTACACTGGGAATATAAATACACTCAAGTTATATCTACTAATTTGGATATGAAAAAAGTTAAATCACCTCTTATTCTTTCATATCTCATCTGTACTATAAAGCAAACATGATTATTATAGAATACTGCTTAGCTGTATACAGAAACTATGAGCAGATTTTAGTATGAAATAGATTTACAAATGAACAACTGAGCTTAGGTCACTCCTTTTCCCTATTTTAGGTGGTAACCAGTACTAGGAATTATTCAATGGGGTGGCTTTTAGTTTGCATTCATAGGCATTCCTAAAAAGTCCTTATTGTGATTACCTAAGCAAATTACTAAAGAGTAAATGTTTTAAAGTTAAAGACAATTATTTTTGTGTTTAATTTTTTGTATATTTATGATTTTATAAATACTTAGGAAAATGTACACAATGTATTTTATTTTAAATTTAATGATAAAAGATAAAAACACTTAAATAACACTTAGTGCCAAACTCTAAATGCTTCTACCTATGAAAATTCATTTAATCCTCAAAATAATTGTGAAAAGATACTATTTGATAAATTAAAAAAAAGATACATTTGATAAATGGGGGAAAAGAAGCATACTGAAGGTTAATTTCTTGAGGATTACAGAGCATGCAGGCTCCAGGGTACAAGATTTTTTTTTTTTTTTTTTAAAGATTATATTTATTTGAGAGACAGAGCATGAGTAGGGGGAGGGACTGAAGGAGAGGGAAAAGCAGACTCCCTGCTTAGCAGGGAGCCTGATGAGTGGCTCAATCCCAGGACCCTGGGATCATGACCTGAGCTGAAGGCAGATGTTTAACCAACTGAGCCACCCAGGTGCACCAAGGGTACAACTCTTAAAACAAGCTCTGCCTCTATGGTTAGAAAGGTATTAAGACCTTATTGGTAGATTAAAAAAAATACAACAACCAAAAAACCCCACAACTTGACATGCTTTTACAATGATATTTATATTTTGTATACTGTATCTAAAGTTCAAACTATGGGGACACCTGGGTGGTTCAAGTTCCATACTGGGCTCTTTGCTCAGTGGAGAACCTGCCTCTCCCTCTGTCCACTCCTCTCTCACTGACAAATAAATAAAATTTTTTAAAAAAATGAAGTTCAAAGTATGTTCAATAATTTCACATTTCAGTGGTATTTTGATATAATACGCTTTTAACTCTAAGATTTAAAGATGTATAAAAAATACAGTAAATTGTACTACTAACTCAGTAGGGTAGTAAGTGCTGGATCAGCACCTTATTATAGGATGTTAAATGCTCTCCCAATATGCAACTTACGCGTTTATCAATATCACCGTGCTGAAGCTGAACAAACCGAGCACTGATGGCAGCAATATAGCTCTGCTGATTGGAGAAAGCAACTCGACCAGCACCTTTTGGGTATTTTAACTCAGGATCTGTATCAATTCCTGCATAACAAACTCCACCATACAGCCGGTCCATGATCATAGCAAGCTCCACTTGAAAGGGAAAAGGAATTCACATCAAATGTGAGAGAACACAGTAAATCAACAGTTTTTAAGTACCTTTTTAAAAAGGAAAAGTCAATAGGATAAATAGTTTTATGCTGTTATCTACATCCAGTCCTTTCACCTGCATATTGGACCCAATCTGCTCTCACTACAGAATTACTTGGCAATTTTCCTCTCTCCTTTATCATCAGTTTTTCCTTCTAAACTGCATGATTCCCAATCTTTGAAAAAGAAAAAAACACAAAAAAATAAAACTCTTAATTCTATTTTTCCTCCTCTCAGTGACTGCTTAATTTCTATGTTCTCCCTTTACAGCCAAATTATTACAAATTTTTTTTCTTCTACTACCTTATCCCTCTCTCTTCCCATTTCTTGTTCAACCTTTATCACCAGACTTTCATCCCATGACTACATGTTAATTGCTCATGCCACTGTCAAGTACAATGGTCAATCTATGTGGAAGCAGCACTGAATATGGTTAATGTCTGCTTTCTCCATCTGGCTTTCAGAACACATTTTTCTACTAATTTTCATCCGACCTCATAATTCCTTCTTAGTCTCCCTTGCTGGTTCCTCTTCAACTCCTTGACTTTTCAATGTCAGAATACTCTAAGTTTCAGTCCATGTATTTCTCTCTATACTTGTGGCTATGGTGACTTTATCCTGTGTCATGGCTTTAATAAAATACTATCTATCTGTCTTCAGCTCCTAAATTCTTATCTCTAGCCTGGACCTCTTTTCTGGACTCCAGTCATCTATGTAACCATCAGGAGATGGTCAACAGGAGTTGCTGTCCTGGAAAACTCATACTGACATTTAACAGACCTTCACCACTTAGTCTGAAATGGCATTCCTGATCTTCCATCACCCCATTAAATCTGCTCCAGTGAGTTTTTGCTAACTCAGCTGGTAAGCAATCGAAAAGATGAAGTTGCCAAGACCCTTGGCTTCATCCTTTCTATTTTCTGTTTACCCCACTATACATGCAATCCTATGAACCTGATTTTCCCGACCTACCTAAAATCCAATCTCCTCACCTCCATCAACTAACATCCTGTTCCAAACCCTTATTATTCTTCATCTGGATCGTGGAATTAGCCTTAACACTCTGTTTCTGATTTACTGCCAAAGAGTAACAAGGCTCCTCAGAATTTATTTTCAAAACAGTAGCAAGAGTAATTCTTAGATATCAGATATAAATGGCTTAACTGAAATTTCTACTTAGGAGCTCAAAATGGTACCACAAACTTGCTTTCAAAACCAAGACCACAATCTTCCTTCTCCAGTGTTCATTATCACAGAAGGTACGACTATCTATGTAGTGGCTTAAGTCTGACTGAAAGCCAAGATTCAACCTTTGAGGTACTTCATACATTGTCCAAGACATGTGTTTTCTTTTCTCTCTCACCACTGCTACTTCCAATCCAAGCTCATGTTATCTTTCTCTTGTTCTGCAAGAATGGGCTCCTAAAATGGTCTACCCATATCTATTCTCAACCTAACTGCCCCCAAAATATGTCATTAGCTATACTTATCTAAAATTCTTCATTGGTTTCCCCTTGCTCTGAATCAGCTTATCAGATTTGTATGGTTGGTCTGACTCGTATTTACTTTTTCAATGCCTTTTTGTCTCTCTCCCCTCACTTCTTTTTTTTTTTTTTTTTAAAGATTTTATTTATTTGACAGAGAGAAACACAGCCAGAGAGGGAACACAAGCAGGGGGAGTGAGAGAGGAAGAAGCAGGCTTCCCGCTGAGCAGGGAGCCCGATGTGGGACTTGATCCTGGGTCTCTGGGATCATGACCTGAGCCGAAGGCAGTTGCTTAGCCAACTGAGCCACCCAGGCACCCCTCTCCCCTCACTTCTTATACCCCTCATCAGCCACTCTGGATTTCTTTCAGTTCCTCCAATGCCCTCCACTTCCCTTCACTAAAGATCTTTGACTATGCTCTTCCCTTTGTCTGAAAACACACTCCTCTGTGTGACATTGTCAGCTCAAATACAAGTATTTCTAAATATCAGACTATACCACATTCCTTGATGCTCTTCTATTCTCTATAGTCTTTCTTTGTAGCAGTTATGTTCTGTAACTATTTACATGTGTGAATGGTTCTTTTAACATATATGTCCTATATTGACCGGCAGAGGATGTTCTCAGTGGTAGAAGGCACTAACACACTTCATAGGGCACATGGAATCATAAAACATGCTTGTACAGTGGGGGCATTTAGGTCTGTAATTACATTTCTAGATGACATTTCTGGTGAATCTTTGGTTCCTCATTGATGAATGGAAGTTTATTATTATTAAAAAAAAATCCTGTACTTCTTCAAATATCAGAATCAACCAACATAAAATAAACAGACCCCAAATTCTTTTATTTTAGAGAATTACACTTAAGAAGTCAGAAGTATTTGGATTCTTATTATAGAGTCTGCTTGGAGTTAATTATTAATATTAACAGATGAGTGTCCACTTCTCTACTTGACAGTTTTAAGAATGCTTCTCAGAATTCTGTGGTGAACAAGTCTTGGAGCATAAGGATATGAGCTTTGCCTGCCCAATAGTGCCATGTAAATAATAGCTCCAAAAGGTTTACTGACTTCATTCATATTTAATTTTTTTTTTTTAAAAGAAGCAACATTTGTTAACATTATACTCACCAGCCCTTAATGGCCTAGGAACACCTCCAACAAAAATTGTTTTTCGAGGATCCAAAGGCTGAGAACCATCCATCACAAAATCACTATCACTTAAGTTCCAAGGACGGATCTGAACCTATGAAGAAAATCACATCACTGTAATGGGTCTTATTCTCTTTGACATAAACACAAAGCTTATGCTGCTCTGTTCGTTAACAGCAGTCCTTTTTATTTTTCAAAATTTTGTATAGTTGGATTTGAAAATAAATTATTATTTTTTTATCTAGATACTATAAGTTATCTGGATTTTTAAAAACTGAACTCTTTAAAGATGGTATTTTAACTTTTTTTTATCATTAATAATTACTTCAAACCAGCTTTCAGAAAACTCGCATTTGTAGCCTAAAGTTCACAAAGTATTTACTTACTGGTTTATCCTTGATGGTGGGGCTGGAAACACACAGATAGAGTTTTCCATCTTCTTCAATACAAGCATCAATTAGTGCTTGCACTGAGCTCTCTTCTTGAAAGAGAAGGAATGCATAGCCTGTAATAACCATTAAAAATGAGGCAATATGGAAGAGTAAGTGATTTCACCCCAAATTCCAGTACTATTTAGAAAATACATGCTTTTGCAAAAGAAAAAAAAAAAAACTATCAGAGACAACCAGAACCATAAGAGTTTCTATAGGAGAACACAATATCCTATGGAAGACACACAAAGACACTCATTAATTAGTTATCTTATACAGAGTGCTTTCTATCTAATACTGTGCTAAGAGTTTTACATAAATTATTTCATTTCATTCCCACAAGTCTATAAGACATTATTCCCATTTTATAGAAGAAAAAACTGAGGTATCCAACAGTTAAATGACTGGCCCCAAGTCAGTAACATGAGCAAGCAGTTGGTGGAGTACTCAAACCCGGGAGAGCACCCAAGGTCTCCTAAGATACTGTCTTCTTCAAGAACTTGGCAGGACTAACCCCTTGAGCATATTAGGAGTAGAAGATTCCTAAAAAGGCCCTCAGGGTAAGACAGGTTCTGGTGCATACGTTGGGCTACAGCACACTTGGAAAGGCCCAAGAACTTCCATAAGGAAGGGGAAATAACCATAGTCAGCATGACAACTTAAAAATTGTACTAAGAAAACTAAGAAGGCTGAAGTGAAATGGGTCCTCCAGCATGGGTCAAGACCTTAAAATCAAACTCTGAACTGGGATGGGCAGTGGAACACTCCTTTCAAGTAGTCTGGAGACTGTGTTTGGACTTTGGACCCAAGTTCTTCCTTAGACTCCTCAGATGCCTTTGGGAAATACACCCTTCCTCTTTTCTTTGGGATAACAGATTGTCATTCTTGAGGCAGAATAGACTTCACTATAAAAAGGTTATCAAATTTTACAATGCAAGTTCACCATTACGTGATTATTCCTAGAAGCTGATAATTAACTGACCAAAAAAAACCAAAAAAACCAAAAACCCTCTTTCCTTGATGAGATTCCTATGCAAACAAACCTAGAGAACTATAATCTGGTATAATATGAAGAATTCATCAAGCAGGCTATGAACATCCATCTATTCCATTAGACAATGGTAAATGTGAGACCACGTTTTATGAAAGCTTCAGTGGCTGTAACTGCCACAAAGGTCTGATGTGACACAAAGGTGCTTCATTTTAAAATTATAATACCTGACTGCCTAAAGAAGCCATCAAACCAACCTATGTAATAGAAACTTCCTAAGGTATGATTGTGCAAGATTAAAAAAAGACATCATAGATGTTTCCAATTGCTAGAAATAACTTAAGTATGCTTGAAAAAATAAATGATGACTGGTTTTAAGTGAAGGCTTTAATTTTTATACAAGTTAAGGATTTGAGAATTATAATTGTTTTGTAATAATTGAGAGGATATAAGACCAATTTACTAAAATGTATTTTAAATTTAGTATTTTTACTGTTAAGATTTGTGATATTAATTGTGATATTAATATTTTAATTTTGCTTAGTTTTAAAGTGATACTTTATATTCAATTTTTTTTGAAGATTTTATTTGAGAGAAAGATGCAGGGGAGAGAGAGAGAAAGCATGAGCAGAAGGAGGGGAGGAAGGAGAAGCAGGCTCGGGACCCTTGACATAGGGCTTGGACACCAGGACCCTGAGACCATGACCTGAGCCAAAGGCAGACGCTTAACCAATTGAGCCACCCAGGTACCCCTATATTCAATACTCTTAATATCACCTAATGATCTGTGTGTTATTAGGGGAGAAATGTTTGTATCACAAAACTAATTAAGCAACAAGGCAGGTAAATTATTATCTAGCTAAGGGGCAAACCATTAAATATTAAAATACTCTCACCAAAAACATACTATACAGCAAACTAATCCTCACATAGGGTGAACCTCATTCACTGCAAAGGAAACATATATACATGTGTGGTTCTATTTCAAAGGGCTCATGTCGCTGCCTTAATTAGAAGGCAGCTTCACTAACTGGATGCTTTCTGTACCAGTGTTTCCAAACCATGGAAGATGAATTACAACAATGACAAAGCTGCTTGAAAGGACAAGGTTTGAAAACACTGGTCTTTGGCAATGATAATTAACTATAATTGTACCAAAAACTATGATTTGCCAATGATGCTTTTTTTGAGGTCTTTTTGTTTTCTTTTCAGTTTCAGAAAATAAACGAACCATCACCACAAAAACCACAATGACAACAATTGCAACAATAGCAACAAAGACAGCAACTATTCTGTTTGATTAAATTTGTGCCAACACATCTTTCTAGGCTTAGGGTCCATCATCTTGTTTTATGAACAGGGGGCTCAGGCAAAAAATGTATACCTGTCTCCACACAAGTCAATTCTCATTCCTTTCTAAAACTGTATTTCAGTTCTTGCCTGGAACTGTGTTCAATTCCTGAATGTCTACCTGGATTACATAATACCTTCAGATTTCATTCAGAACTTTTCAGTGAAGCCTTCCTCACCTAATTCAAGTCAAAGGAACTTCTCTATTCTGTAGTATTTATACGTGTTTATATCATTTGTTAGTCAATTATTATTCTGTGGATTACCAAGAATACAAAGATGAGTAAAGGCAGAGTCTTACAGACTACATGAAGAATTGAGTATTAGCAAAATCATCACAGATTTATAGAGTTGTAAAAATGTAATACTGAGCTGTGACAAGTGCTGTGAGAGAGCGCAGCAGTGCTAGGAGAGCCTACAACAGGAGTATGTGATCCGTTAGGTGCATCCTGAAAGTATTCTGTGAGCAACCAATGTTAAAACTGAGACACAAATGGGGGTATGTAGATGAGACACATGAGAAGGGCCTTCAGGGTGAGAGAATACCATACATAAGAACCCTAAGACAGGAGAGAACAAGGCCAGTTTTTGGAACCAGAAGGGAACCAGAAGAAACTAGAGAGGCGGGGAAGCTGGGCAGGGAGAACACACATTTTTGCCTTTAATCTAACTGAAAGAAACCACTGAAGGGTTTTAAGTAGATGGTCAAGAGATAGCACTATCAGATGAGTCTTCAGAAACATTACTCTGGCTGCACTGTGGGAGAAAAACTGGAGAGAACTAGAGGTATGGACAGACTAGTCACATTCCTGAAGTGGGCCAGGGTATTGGTAACTTAGGCAGGAATATTAAAAACTAACTGGCATTTTTACTGAACACTCAAAAAACTTTATAAAGGCCACAAGAGTGAAACAATGGACAACAGATTAAAACTCAGTTTAAAATTCAGCAACAAATAAAAACTCAACATATTAAAACTCAGATGAACAAATCAATGTCTCTATCTATATGGAGCTAATTTTCTCTCTAGAGTGTTAGGACTTCCAAGTCCAGTAAACTCCAAATTTGGGTGAAAATTTAGAGTACATGGAGGAAGGTCCATAGCTTTAATCAGATTCTCATAGAGATCTGGGGTTCAGAATCCCTGCTCAAAAGATGTTCTCGAGTCCAAGATCTAAAGGTATAAAACAAAAGCCACTGCATTATTCCATTCCTCTAAAATCTACATGAGCTGGTAATGCAGGATCTAGAATTCTCAGTGACAAAAAGTGAGATATCCCATATAATTCAATACCAGAAATCTCTAGTTTTTGTATGCTGGTAATTACTCTAACATGTTTTCTTTCCCAGAGCCCAACTCAGACCATTTAATAGATCTACTGGAGTCTTTTTCCCTTGAAAATTCATTCAGCCATGAGAATAACAGGGCTTTTGTTTTTCTAAAATTTTATTTCAATGATGTTCAAAGAAAAGTCATAGTGTTTCAACCTCTCCTTTTCTTTTCATTCACTTCAGAGAATCTGCCATTAGCAACTTGACTGGATTCATGTTTAATTCTCTCCACTCACTTCCTCTGCTCATTATGGGCAAAGTAAGGGTACTTACTTCCTCTCCTCACTAATGGTGACCTTGCTTTGCTCACATGAATGATAGTGATTTGTGATTCCTGTGCTATGGTGACAAGCCACAGTGGGTATCCTAGCATTAAGTTACTAGGTATCCTTTTCACATCTGATCTCTTCATATAATGGGGACCAGTCACTTTCTCCTCTAGTGAAATTCACTCACAAAATATTGCTCTGTTTTTATCTGATATTGTTTGGAACACTTAAGTAAATCCAGCAATATTTATACTATTCGTGTATTTATATTTTTCTCTCACATCAAATAGATTTCAATTTCACTGCATAGAGGGACACTTTTTTTAATATGTCTGTACCCAAATTTCTTTTCTCAGAGAAAAAAACCTCAAAATATTTGTTGATTTGAGTCTTTTGAAATCACTGTAAAATCATTACAGAGAAGGCACAGCAAGTGTCTAATGGTTCCTGACTGGCTTAAAGTGAAATCCTCAGGCCCATTCTTCCTCACTTGACACATGTTACCACCAGCCTTCACATATTACTCTCTTAGTTTTTATGTAAAGGTGTGATGATATGCAAGTCTAAAAGAAAAGAAAACACAAAGTAATTGGTACTGTCTTATTTGCTCTCATAAAACTTGATTCCCTAGAAAATACTAACAATAAAAGCTCTTACCTTTTGGTGGAAAATAGGACTTGCTTTCTGCTTTATGAGGCCAATCTACTACCAAAGGCCCAAATCTTCTGAAGCTAGCAGTTATTTCATCTTTAAAAAGGAGAATAATACATGTTAGGAATTAGTTTTAATTTAATTAGTTTTCATTTTGAAAAACAAAACAAAACACAAACAAACCCATACTTTATAAGTTAAAGATTTAATAATTAAAAGTACCAAGTACCCTACGATAAACCAAAACATGAAAACTCAAAACACATCTAATATCCTTACTAAAAGAATATATGAAATAGGTATTTTAATCAAAATAAATTAATAAATTTAAGTATAACATTGGCCAGAGCAATCAATTCAGTGTGAGTCTTAAAAATTTTATATAACATTGTGTGGATTCTAAAGGATTGACAGTATTCCAAACTATAAATATTACTGGCTTGAAAAACATGCAAACATTATCTCAAGTTAAATAAAGAGATGATTACTGCTTGGTAAGTAAAACTTATAGGGAAAGAAAAGGTCTGCTAGAACAAGACATGCAGAATTATCATACTTGAAAACTATCCTAAGGTCTGATACAAAACAGGTAGCTTCACTGAAATAAATACAGATCAAATACAATGATATGCTCTAGGTTATTTCATCATATGAAAACCTTATTATACTAATTAACACTGAGGATAGGTTCATGTATATTTGAATAAGTGAAACATTTCTCAAAGTGTAGCAACATCCTCTTAGTTGTAAGAGTGGCAGATTTCCCACAACAAAAACATTACAGAGTTTCAGAACTTTTAATCTTTACCTTGAATTATTTTCTTTTGTTATAATTATACATGAAGATTTTTACATCTGTTCAGCCTTTGCATAACCTAAATTTCTTGTTTATGTTCTGTTTCCATTACCTTTTTGGGCTTCAGTACCTTCTTCTTACCTATTTCTAACAGCCTATTTATCCTTAAGGAAATTAAGCTTTTGAGTGGCATGCACTACAGACATTTTGTGTGTGTTGTATTATGGTAATTTGAAAGATTTTGTTTTATTAGAAAAGCTTCCTGTATGATAACCTTATTTATAAAAAGTACAGTAACAGTATGCATTTTAACATATAAAGAAAAATATTTTAAAAATGTTCAATTACCTATTTCATACAACAGTTGACAAAATATTTAAACAGAGATGGCTATCCATTCTGACTGAAAATCCCTAGGTGAAAAATTCCATATTCCCATTCACATTATATTTTAGGCTTTTGTTTGTTTAAGCTCAAATTATCACCTTACCTTCATCAATATCTGGAGGAAGACCACCAACAAAAACTTTTCGAGAGAAGCGTTCTATTCGTTCTCCATTCTGATGAGCTGAATAACATGTGGGTGAATTTAAAACACCAACTTGATCATTATGACCATCATCAAGCAGACCATCATCTATTGGAAAGAGGGAAGAACGACCTAAAATATAAGAACAAATATAACTTGAATCTCAGGTATAAGGAAATGATAAAGTCAGGCATTAAAATAGCAATGACAAATTCAAAAGCTTAAAACATGAAGGTGACACAGGCATAAATAAGGGAAATTCAGTCAGATAGTTTAAGGTTTAATTACTGGGATTCAAAGAGTAGTAGTCTGAAAAATGACTTAGAAATAAACGTGACAACATATGACAACAATTATTCTGCAAACAAACACTGGATCATTTCAATTTTTTATGGACAGCAGTAAGAAACTGATATATGGGGACAGTTTAAACTGGATGTGTAACAGGAGAAACCTTTGAGAAATTGCTGGCAAAAGGGAAATGGCACAGACTAAACAGATAAGAGCACATAATAAAAAGCCACTTGCAGACCACAGTAACTAAGGACAAAGGCAACAAAGTAAGACTTGAATGTAAGCTTTTGAATTAATTGATTACACATGTGACAATTATATAGTAGGGTAGATGGGGTTTCTGCACATGCGCAAAACAGAAAAAGGCAGCCCATCTAAGACTTTGGTCCCCATCTGAGCCTACCCTTCAAGGGTACACCATTTGTCCAGGGCACGTCCTATATAATTCTCTGCAGCAATCCTCATGCTAGACTCCATGGGTATCAAAAAAATAAAATGACCTAATAAAATATAGTCCCCTGCTCTCAGGGAATGTACATTTAGAAAAAATAAGATCTATACATATAACTATGGCATATGTCCATGAGAAATTTTCAAAGTACTTCAGAGGAAGTTTGTTGGAGGAAGGGAGTAGTCTGGCTAATAAATGGGTAATTTCTTAAATTCCCAAGTGAAACTGAATGGCAACTGTGGTAAAAGGGAAAGGTAGTGGTATTTACTCAGTGTATTAGAGAGGGTAAGATATTTCTAAATAAAAATACTTATTAGAACATGGATCTGAGTAAATTTTCCAAGTAGAAGAAGAAACATAAGAGAAAAGATAGATATCTGACTATCTTTAGTCAGATAAAGGGAGTAGTCAAAATTGACTATTACAAGTTGGTAATGTGAGTACAAACATCTTGGAGGCTAGTCAGAATACTTAGCCTCGAATGCCAGGATAAAGGAGATGTGTTACTTAATATATGATTAAAACAAACAAAAAATTGGATATGGGGGGTTCAAGCAAAATAACTTTATTGGTGCTTTGGACAGACTTATAGCAAATGTGGTTAAAGTGATTAGAAATGAGCAGATCAAGAAGGCTGGACAGGGGAAATAACTATTGCAGTAAAGAGGGAGATATCTGGGAAACAAAAGAGAAAAATAAAAAGGAGGGACTAAAAGAAAGTATTAGAACATGAATAGTAAGAATCATTAACTAAATATAAGGAAAATAAAGACCAGAAAACGGTATATGAAAGGGTAGATAAGGAAGTAAACAATCAACAAAACAATCAACAAAACAAGCAAAAAACTCCCATCCTTTTGGAATGGGAGAAGATATTTGCAAATGACATTGACATATCTGATAAAGGGTTAGTATCCAAAATACGTGAAGAACTTATACAACCACACATACAAAAAATGATCCAGTTAAAAAACTGGCAGAAGACCCAAACAGACATTTTTCCAAAGAAGACATGAAAAGTTACTCATCATCACTCACACAAATCAAAACTAAAATGAGATTATCACCCCACACAGTCAGAAAGGCTCAAATTAACAACTCAAGAAACAACAGGTGCCAGCAAGGACTCAGAGAAAGGGGAACCCTCTTACACTGTTGGTGGGAGTGCAAACTCAGGAAAACAGTATGGAGGATCCTCAAAAGTTAAAAACAGAACTACCCTATGAGGCAGCAATTGTACTACTGGGTTTTTGCCGAAGGGATACAAAAACGCTGATTCAAAAGGATATATGCACCCTGATGTTTACAGAATTATCAATAATAGCCAAATCATGGAAAGAGCCCAAATGTCCATCAACTGATGAATGGATAAAGATGTTGTGTGTATGTGTGTGTGTGTGTGTGTATGTGTATATCTATACATACACACATACATACACACACACACAATGGAATATTATTCAGCCTCCAAAAAGAATGAAATCCTGCCATTTTCAACAATATGGATAGAGCTAGAGAGTATTATCCTAAGTGAAGTAAGTTAGTCAGATAAAGACAAAATCATATGTCTTTACTCACATGTGGAATTTAAGAAACTAAATAGATGAATCCACGGCAGGGGAAAGGGGGAAAGAGAGGCAAACCAGGAAATAGACTCTTCACTATGAAGAACAAAGTGAAAGTGGATAGAGGAGAAGTGGGCAGGGGAATGAGTGAAACAGGTAATGGGGATTAAGGAGGGCACTTGTGATGAGCACTGGGTGTTGCATGTAAGTGATGAATCACTAAAATTCTACACCTGAAACCAATCTTACACTGTATGTTAAGCAACTGGAATTTATATAAAAACTTGAAAGAAAAAAAAAGGGTAGGTATGTAGAGTTGCAGAGGCTGAGAGGATGTTCAGAATTAACTGTAACGGAGGAGGTTATAAATGGAGTAGAGAAATGAAATAAGCCACATTTTTGGGAAGAGAGTCAATTTTATAGAAATGACATTTGAAGGTTCTCTGTAATATCACTCAAGACAACTCCAGAAGTGAGGTAATTCTTTGAGAAACTTATAAGGAAATAATGAAACACTCAAGGAGCTCAAGAAAGGAGTGGTAAGAAAAGTACAAGGAAAGCCAAAATATTATTGCAACAGAGTGCCAAAGAAAAACGTGATAAAAGTTGTGTTTTTTTTTTTTTAAGGAGCCACAAAATAACAGTATGTGATGTTAAGATAATCATTTTAAAAATGTGTGCAAGGACATGCACAATCTTCGAAGGTAGCAATTTTTGTAAAGTTGGATGGGAGTCATGCTATCTGTACAGTTTTATAAAGACATTAAAAGAAGATGACTCTTTAGAAGTTTATCAGAAAAGGAGAAAGAGAAAATAAGAATGCAAAGTTGTTTTTCTTTCAAGATGGAATGAAAGGGTTTTTTTTTTTTTTTTTTTTTTTTTTTTTTTTTTTGGAATAGGAGACAATGCATAGAATCTATAGCATGTGCCTTAACATATACAAGTAATATTCAACAATAAAATGTCATTAATATATCTTCTTAAAAAATATGGCACATAATGATACAAGTGATATAAACAAAGACAATTGAACTGTGATGGCCTATGAGGAGAACTGGGACTGGGATGTGAAGGATGGGTGTTATAGGTTTGTGATCTGGAGCTAGCTGGATGCTGGGATTAAGAATTTGAAGTTTCTAATACCAAAAACGGGGCGGAAGATCCTATTTGTAAAGGAACAAGGAATATAAATTCAAATGCAATTTAAATAAGATGTTCTGAAAGATGTCCATGTTCACTGAGTAACTTTGTGAATATCAATTTAACTTTTCTAATACTTTTGTTATAAGAAATAAGGACCGATGTAAAACAAAAGTTAACAGTCTGTGTGATTAACAGAGAGCTCTTCAAAAGTATTTTATCTAACTATTTAAGAAAATAAATCTTATCAAGATCCATTACAAATAATATTGTGAATAACAGGTTCAACTTCTAAGGTTGGACTTCAATAATTCTATATTTTAAAAGGAATAATATGAGGCAGAAAACATGCATATTAACAAGGTTTTAATAGAAAAATTACAAATCCAAATTTTATACTTATTTCAGACATGTCAATACCTTTGAAATTATTTCACTTTAAAGTGCCCTAACACACAAGTGAACTTAGCAGAGTTCCATGAATATATAAATAAAATCTTTCTAACAGACTTTTACCTTGAGCAAAAATATAGGTCATAAATATTTAGGGTCTAAATAGAAATACTAAATGCTGTGACAAAGGAAATCACTACATAAGAGAGGTGACCCAAAAAGGGTTTAAACTTTTTGTGTTAACTATAAAAGCATATTCATAATATAACTACATTTTAACAATGATTCTATATTACTTGAACTATAACAAATTATAGTTAACAGAATAACCGTAAAATATCTGTAATCTCTATCTAAAATCTAGTAACCAAAGCTCAGCTGAACAAAGGATGTAATGGAAAGTCTAAGAAACATCACACTCTGGCCATACTAACAAGAGTTTTCATTGCTAGGAGCGCCTAGGTGACTCAGGTGGTTAAGCATCTACCTTTGACTCAGGTCATGATCCCAGAGTCCTGGGATCCAGCCCAGCATCTGGCTCTCTGCTCAGTGAGGAGCCTGCTTCTCCCTCTGCCATTCCCCCTGCTTGTTCTCTCTGGCTTTCTCTATCTCTCTGTCAAATAAATTAATAAAATCTTAAAGGATTTTTTTTCAGGGTGCTTGGGTGGCTCACACTTAGTCAGTTAAGCGCCTGCCTTCAGCTCAGGTCATGATCCCAGGGTCTTGGGATCCACATTAGGCTCCTTGTTCAGTAAGGAGCCTGCTTCTGCCTCCCCCTACTTGTGCCCATGCACTGGTGTTCACTCTTGCTCGCTTGCTCTCGCTCACTTGCTCTCACTCTCACTGGCTCTCTTGGACAAAAAAAATAAAATCATTAAAAAAAATTCTTTTTATTGCTAGAAAATCATGACCACTTTCGAGAAGTCATAAAAATTATGGGACTGAAAAAAAATATGGGACTGAGTGCTCTTTTTTTTTTTTTAAGAGATTTTATTTTTTTATTTGACAGAGAGATCACAAGTAGGCAGAGAGAGAGGAGGAAACTGGCTCCCTGCTGAGCAGACAGCCCTACGTGGGCCCCGATCCCAGGACCCTGAGATCAGGACCTGAGGTGAAGGCAGAGGCTTAACCCACTGAGCCACCCAGGTGCCTGGGATTGAGTACTCTTTTAAAAGAGGAGTTAACTGAGTATACATCAAGAAAAATATCACTTTTTATCTTGCC
Source organism: Spilogale gracilis (assembly GCA_004023965.1). NCBI lineage: Eukaryota > Metazoa > Chordata > Mammalia > Carnivora > Mephitidae > Spilogale > Spilogale gracilis. Next base: position 75,160 of record PITA01002157.1, on the reverse strand, counting down.
AATCATCTTTCCCTATAACCTAAGTTAATAGGACTATAAAAGGAGAACCACTAAATAATGAATCTTTCACGTGCAGGACACTTTAAACATGCTTTATAAGAATGATTATAAAATGATTTGGATTACAATACAACAGTTTTCAATGAAAATTAAATTACCTTCTCTTTTTTCACTCGGAAAGTAGGATGTATTTTCCAGTTTTTACACTTCAAAAGACTGAAGCTGAACGATACTGAAAACACACTAGAAAATTTGTGGGAGGTAGTAAAAGCTATATACTTAGAGGAAATTTTCCATACTTAGAGAAAAAACTATAGTTTTAAATGCATATTAGAAAAGAAATGCTTATATAATCCTAGTTTTTGCCACAAAAAGATAGAAAAAGAATAGCAAATTAAATACAAAGAGAGTAGGATGAAGGAAATAAAAAAACTAAAAATCAATGACATATAAAATATAGATTAACCTGAAAGCAAATCAATAAAACCAAAAAAATGGCTCTTCAAAGACTTCTAAAATTGATAAACCTCTAAGCAAAATTATCAAGTTTATCAAGAAAAAAAAAGAAAACTCAATTTACCAATACTAAGTATGGAAAAGGGGACATCAACCAAAACTGAGCATATATGTACATAAAAGACTACACTTCCTAACTAGTTTTGCAACCCTGACAGTAAAACCTGGCAAGAACATTACAAGAAAAGAAACCTACCTATCAATAGTCCTTATTAACATAGGAGGCAGAAAGCCTAAAGAAAATACTGATATATTGAATCTAGAAATATAAACAAATGAAAAACACATCATGATTAAATGGAGTTCACCCCCAGGAACATAGGATTGATTGAGTCAGAAAGCGTGCCACTCTAGATCTTGGAGTTGTGAACTTGAGCCCCACACTGGATGCAGAGCTTATTAAATAAACAAATAAATGGAAAAAAATACAAATAAAAGTATACTGATACAAGATTAAAATTCTGCTTTTCTCTCTGTTCAAAAGACAAAGTTTTCTTAAATTGCTGTCTTGCACTTGATACAAAAATATAAGCAAAAAAATCAATTATTATAATTCACATTAACAGATGGAAACAGAAGTGTCACACAATCATTTCCATGGATGTCAGAAATGCATCTGATAAAGTTCAATAGCTATTCACAATTAAAAACTCCCAGACTTGGAATAGGCAAGAATTTCCACAATCTGGTAAAAGGCATTAAAAACCCAAAGTTTGGGCACCTGGGTAGCTCAGTGGGTTAAAGCCTTTGCCTTCAGTTCAGGTCATGGTCTCAGGGTCCTGGGATGTAGGCCAATTCAGGCTCTCTGCTCAGCAGGGAGCCTGCTTCCACCTCTCTCTCTGCCTGCCTCTCTGCCTCTCTGCCTACTTGTGATCTCTCTCTCTGTCAAATAGGTAAATAAAATCTTAAGAAAAAAAAACAGAGTTTACATTTCAATGATAAACTATCAAATGCTTTCCCCCAGAGGTTTCGAAGATTGTTCATTATTTCTATTCAAAATACACTGGAGGTAGCACTAGAACAGTAAGATGAGAAAAATAAAGTGTCAAATACTCACAAGGAAAAAATATGTCTCTGCTAAGAATATGATTTTATATGGAAAATTCAAAAAACTCAAACTAGAAGAAATAAGTGCATTTAGCTAGGGGACAAATACAAAGTCAACTTATAAAAATCAACTTATTTCTAGATGATAGTACTAAATGAGAAAAATTTTTAAATAATGTCATTTCTTATGTCATCAAAACTCATCAAATACTAGGAATGAATTAAACAAAATATATGCAAGACCTTTACACTGAAAAACAAAAATTTGCTGAGAAATTCTACAAGACTAAAGGAAATGAACAGAGAGAAGAAATCAACACATGAGATGTAAATTCTTTCCAAATTATCTATAAATTTAATACAATGTCATTCAAAATCCAAGCACATGTTGTCTTCTAGAAATCTCAAGGAAATTCTGAAATTTATGATAAATCAAAGGATTCAAACAGTTTTAAAAAATTATATAAAATAAAGTCAGCATTATATAAACAGATTTTAAGACTTACTAGTTAGCTGTGATTATTAAGAATGTAACATTGTCATTAAGGTAGGCAAATAGCTAACTGGAAGAAAATAAAATCCAAATTTATAGTCATTTGATGTTTTTCAAATTTATAGTCACTTGATGTTTTTCAAGCTTATCAGTGCAATTCAATGTGGAAAGGGAGATTTTTTTTTTCAATAAATGGTGAAGAACCAATAGAAATCCAGCTGGAGAGGGGATAAAAAGGAACCTCAATCCCTAGTCTCACACCATACCAAAAATAAATTCAAGACTTAAATGTGAAAGACAAAACAACAAAGTATCTAGAATTTCTTCATGATGTTTAGGGACAGGCAGTAATTTCTTAGAACCAAAAGGCACTAATAATAAAACTGGACTTCCATCAAAATTATATACTCAGCTGCTTATCAAAAGACAGTGAAGTGAAAAGCAAGGTATTACTAGAAAGTAGGACAAAAGACATAAAAATCTCTCTTAAGTGAAATGGAGAAAAGACTTGTACTAAAATAAAAATGGGCAAAAGACTTGTACCAAAACTTTACAAAAGAATATAATGGATGGGGTATAAGCATATGAAAAGGTGCTTCAACATCATCCTTAGTTATCGGGAAGATGTAGATTAGAACAGTAATGAGATGTCACTTTTATGTCTATCAGGATGGGTAAAATTAAAAAGCTTAACAATACAAAGTTGGTATTGAGCATAAAACTGGCAAATTAGTTAGTAGATTCTGATAAAGTTAAAACATACATTCACTCTATGAACTAGCAATTCCACTCTTAGTTATACATCTAAGAGAAATGAGTGTTTATGCGCAAACATACACACAAACAAACACACATACACACACAGAAAAAGGGAATAAAAATGTTTATGGTAATTTTTATTTATAACAGGTCCCAAATGGAAAACAACTCAACTGTCTATCAATATTTGGAAAAGGGACAAATTGTGGTATATTTACACAATGATTCCATTCACTAATAAAAAATTAATAACTACTGATAGTAATTACCCTTTTATACAATCTTACATCTTACAATTTCCCTTTGAGACCAAAGTTTGTTGAGTACTTACAAGCATTACTTATGAAATTTTCAAATGTTTTCTTCTTTTAAAAGAAGAATTGGATACGGTTGTTCCTAAGGTTCTTACCATAATAATTAGAAGTTTTTTTTTTTTCTCCAGATAAATAATTTTAAAGGTGAGATTTCCATGCTGTTAAAACCAGCAACAAAGGATATTAATAAGTCCTACAGTCAAAAGAATTTTAAACTATAATTACAGTTGTATTGTTTGAAGGATTGAAGTTTTTTTCTCTCCTATTTTTTGGAATTATCATTTGATCTTGACATCAAACATCTCCTTTATAGTCTCTGGCTATTGGTATGAAACTCTTGACTCAAAATTCTTGACCATACTACAAGGTAACCAGGATGAACTGTTGTTATACAGAAATCCTACTTCAGTTATTCTAACTTAAAATGTATATATATCCATATTTGTTTGCAATATGTATGTGTAAATATACATACATTTATAATACATGCATGTATATAAACATGAAAATTAATATAATGAAATATGAGATTAGTTATAACCAAGATTAGAGTGAGATTCTAACTAGGCGTTCTTTAAGAGGTTTAAAAGGAATGTGATAGTTTTAGATAGAAAAATGTACAGGAGAAAAGAGGAGATACTCTTTATAGTTAGAAAATACTTGCTTGAGCAAAAGTACAGAAACATTCCAAAAGCCATAACAAGGTAAAGCTAGAGACATTCTTAACTATGTACTCAAAAGCCCTATTTACAAATTCAAGTAAAATGCCTAACAGTAAGTTAGTTACTTAAATGTACAATAAAATTTTTTTAAAGATTTTATTTATTTATTTGAAAGAGAGAAACACAGCTAGAGAGGGAACACAAGCAGAGGGACTGAGAGAGGGAGAAGCAGGCTTCCCACTGAGCAGGGAGCCCAATGTGGGGCTCGATCCCGGGTCTCCAGGATCATGACCTGAGCCGAAGGCAGTTGCTTAACCAACTGAGCCACCCCGGCGCCCCTACAATAAAATTTTTAAAGGTAAAATAGTTACAGTAAAGATTGTAGAGGAAGTAATAAAAGGTGAATGAGAGATGGAGATAAAAAAAAAAAAGAAAGAATAAATGAAGACTGCCCAATCACTGCCAATGAAAGAATCTAAGATGGCTTCCATGTTACCAGGCCTCTTTATCAGGTAACCAAAATCCTTCTAACAGGAAGGCAACATTACAGGACCTACATTCCTCTAACAAGAGTAAAAATATACCTTCTATCAAGATTGGCAAAGGTTTTAGAGTAAGAAACACAGCCACTACCACAAATATGACCCTCGTTTCAATAATTTCAATAAAAAGGATTAGAGAATTGAGATTTTCTATATTCCCATAAAAAATGTTTACTCCATCCAATAGTAAAGGTTACATGATAAGCTTCCTAAACTGAAGATGGGGTGAGAGACTAAATTATGAGTAGGCTGCTTGCATGACAGGATGGTTGGTCCTGACACCTGGTTTCCTGGTATTGGGCAGATATGTACTACAGACATGCCTGCAGTCAAAGGGGAGTTGTAAGCAATTACGAACTTTACTCTGGAGGCTATGTTAATATGCCCAAATCATAGCTATACTGACTTTTCAGATTTTGACCTTATTTTGGAAGCCCAGACTAAAGAAATTTCTCACACATCCAAAGAGGGAGGCAAGAAAGGAAAAGAAAACATTTGTACAAAATTAGGCAATTTACAATTTGAATCTAAGCATAGTTCTTTGATCTCAATGCATTATCCTGTACTTTCATTTACTATTGTTCTAAAAATAAAAAAAATTACATAAATTAATGAAGAATATGAATATTCTTTCCATCTTCTAAGAGCTTAGCAGTCACTCTATTGGGGTAGAAAAATCTAGCAATGTGATGGCATGATTTGTATTTAATATAAAAGGATTAAAAAAAAAACTATCAAAACAATAGAGGCAGATCCAATACTCATCTCTCAAGTACCACCTGCTCAGTCAGCTAGAATCACTGAGAAGGCATGTTTTTCCAAAGAACTGAGGAAGAAGCTATAAGGTACCCCTACCACCTAAAAATATTTTGTGCCAATAACAGGCAGAGAGGATGGATGACACATTTAATATTAATAATCAATTATAACCTAGTATGTCTTTATAAATTACTTTTGAAACATAATATATTTGACAAGTTCACTAAAATTTTGTTTTTTTTTTTTTTATACACTGGCAGGGCTGGGTATAGGTGTACAGCAGGCAGAGTTGGCCTCTTCAAGGATGAGGGGTAAGCAAATTTTTTTCTGTAAAGGGACAGACAGTAAATATTTTAGACTTTGTAGGCCACACTGTTGTATGTACTGTTGTAACTACTAAACTCTGCCATCATTGTAGCTCCAAAGCAACCAGACAAAAAGTGAATGGGCATTGCTGTGTTCTAATAAAACTCTGTTTATAGTTTAGAAGTTGGCCTGTAAGGCCACAGTTTGCTGACCTCTGTCTTACAGTATTACTCTGGCTTTTTTTCATGTTTTGGAGATTTTGCCTATTCTCTGACATTTATCAAAAGTACTTATCAAAGATGAAGAATTTCAGCCTTAATTTCATCATAAAAAGATTTGATAGTGGTGATATTTACAGGGTGTAACCCTTACTGGGGCTACTTCACAAGACTAAGAGTCAAATAAATTTGAATCAAACCTGACCAAATCAGAAAATCCTGTGTCACTTTAAAGCAATGCGTGGTGATACGTATTATTAATAATTCCTTGTTTATTATAGTGTATAAATACGAATGCTTACACAGTATAAATACATCCAAACTCTCTAATTAAACTTCCATAATTTCATTCCCTTTTAAAATCATTTCTCGTATTTCATTCCACATACTATCTATTAACTCAAGTTTGGGATTACCTGCCAAAAAAGATTGCACTGTGATGTTTAGCCCTATCAACTAAAATAGGCTCTATTTCTATTACTTAAAATATCATATATATTTTTGCTCCCTTAGAAGCATAGTAGCCCTGAATCCTTTACTAAAGGGATAGATTGCAATATAAAAATATTTGAAGCGGAGAGACAGAATTTAAATTATATTTCACACCTCCTTTCACACTCCCACTCTAATCCAACCCCAGATCAGTGTGTTCACTCTTGGAATAGAATGCAAGAAACATGGGACAATAAATACAAAAGATAGTTTTCTGTACATTAAAGTCAGCTCCCTATATGAGAGTCCTTCTTCTTCCTAATCCTGGTCCCCAGGCAGCTCTGAAGTAGAATTTTTTATGGCTCCCAGGGTATAGAGATAAGTAAGACTTGGGGCAAGTCCCAAATGAAAAACAGAGCAAGAAATATTTGCTCTTTCTTAATTATTTGCAGTATAATTAAAATTTGAATAATCCTAAAGTATACTTTATAATAATATCTAGAGCCAGCTTGATTTAAAGTTTTTCTTGATATTAAGAAAATTAAAATATACAAAGGCATTTTGGTAGTAATTTGGTTTGACTGCAGGGAAGTCTTTCCCAAAATCTTTCCCAAGATTTTCAAGTGGGAAATCTTTTAAATGAAAACAGCTCCTCTATGCCTGGATTTAAAGGTGAGTCAAAGGCGGCAAGTAAGAACAAATAGTTCTTCCTAAACTGCTTTACAAAGTCAAAATGCCTTGTGAAAATAATACTGTTCACCCACCACTGCACTGGTAAAGAGCAATGTCTTATTTTTGGTAAGAATTTTATCAACTCATTGTGACACAACTCACATGAGCAGTAGATCTGATATGCATCAGACTTCTTTTTTTTAGAAAAGAAAAATGATTAAATAAAATTAATTAATGCAGCTCCTTTGATGGACCAAATGTTAAACATGAAGCCCATACAAGGGGGATCTTGGTAGTGAAAAGGTTATCAGTGTAATAATGATATTGTATCTAGCATAGAAAGGGGAAAAAATGAGTAGGAACTAGGAATAGAGCCAGGTTACTTCCAGTCCATTCTGAGTCATTCCTTTGGTATGTGTGTGGGATTCTCTTTTCTTTATTTTTAATGTTTCATTACTGTGTTGAAGTATTTTCAAATTCAAATAAAACCTCTCAATAAGTATTTCTAATGGGTATACTTTTCATCTGGCCATCAAAATAGAAACTTTAATAGCAGACTCTGACTATTCACAGAGGACCAGCTAAAAAATTACTAATGCCATATAATTTGAAAGGACAATTCAGGTGCTGCCCCTCCATGTTAAACCAAGTAAGTGTGAGAATTATCAGTTCTGTCCTAAAGAAAGCTTCTCCTGAAGCCTTAAAACCATATGAGTATTCTTTCTTCCAAAGCTGACAGGCAGCTCTGAAACAGAGGAAATCTTACACCTCTATCCTCTGGGAGCCATAAAGAATAGTAGCAAGTTCCTATCTGAAAGCAGAAAAGTTTGCCTCTTTTAAATCTCATAATCATCGTCTATAATTATTGAATTGAGATAAAAGAAGATACACAACAACATAACTTTCTGATATTATGCTCTTCAGAACTTCCTAGATCATAATATTTATGCTGGAGTATGCCAAATTATATTAAACACAAATTACTAAGGTTAAAAGATGAAAAGTGTATAGAAGGAAAAGACCAAAAATTAAATTGCTGTAGAGTTTCAAAAATAGCTAAAAATCATAGCTAGTTACGTGGGCTTTTTCCAAAAGAACTGAAGCTCCATATTAAAATAGCACAGGTGAAATGAGACAGATGTGAAAATAAGTACTAAAATTCTAAACTTTTCCCCTCTTCTTAGTTGCTAACAACAACATTTAGAAGGTAATTCAGCTTTACTTTTCTGAGTTCCTATATCCTATAATTTTTTTAGTCAGAAAACTAAAGAATCAAGAGATTCAGTCAAGCATTTGAAGAAACCAGATTCCAAAAATGAAGTTAAATTCAGACAATTATGAAATACAAAACTGGAAATATTACTTAAGAATATACAATACTCATTTCTGTCATCAGTGGTAGCAGAAAGTTTTAGCTTGTTTTCAAAATGCATATCCTCATGACTACATGAAAAGAAATTGAAGCACTGGCACATATTTATAAAATTTATCAAAAGGCACTATTATTATGGATCTTCCACAGCTTAAGGGAGATTTTAGGGGTCAACACAAATCCTCTTTTATTTACTCTGGTACTTACAACAGCTATTTAAATATCATGATTATTGCACACTTAGAGGATAATCTAGCAGTGTAAAATTACTTTTGTTTCTTCTCATCCCATCTACTTTGCTCCCTCCCAATCTGCACATGAGAAAGAAAAGCCAAGTTTAAACCACAGAACTTTTCAACTGCTGTCCAAAGAGGTTTAGTTGTCCAGTATTTCACAGTCCTTGTTTTGTCCTCAAGATAACAAGAACCCAAAGGGGAAGAATGGTGCAGGAGAGAGAGAGTGTGTGTGAATGGGCCTACATGGTGTAGAGAGAGGGAGAAGGAAAGCATTATATTCTTAGAAGACAAGAGAAATATTAGCAACATGATTTCTATACATCAGTGTTAACAACAGCCTATTTGGTATTTATTTTTAAGATGGGTCAGACAATAAACCAGAGTTGTAAATTATATACCAGGGACAATCAGTTAAAGATTTAGAGAGTAGAAAAATCATATTGCATTGTCACCTTTACTAGTATTTATTAAAGATATTTCTTAAGCAAACTATAAAGAGTAGATTTTAAAAGGGATAAAAATTAACAGCTAAAATCTGGACAGTTTAAAAGGAAGACATTTATTAAATAACCATATTAGTATGAAAATGTGCTTTAAAGGTTAAGTGATTTAGGATTCAAAACTTTGACAAGTACGCAAATCAAAATATAACTTGTCTGTGAGTTTTCAGACAGTGCATAAAAAATCTAGGCTAATTATAGTGTTGATCAGTAAAACCCAATTAAAAAGTTATACCATAGCAAACAGAAATGAATTACCTCGTCTTCGCCCATAACTCCTTGCTGCATGTAAACAAAGGACAAATTGTAAAATGTCAGAACTAAAAACAAGCCCACCCATACAAATATTTGTGATCTGAAAAAAACTAAGTGGGCATCTTGTAATCAGTGCTACTTTGTTTGAAGAGCTAGGACAATGTCACTGTATAGTATCTGTATGGTGTTTTACCATTTACAAAGCACTTTTATTATAGGAAATAAACCATTTATTCTCATTCATGCTCAAATTCATGAATATTTCTTTCATCTGATCAGGAAAGGAATATTAAGTTAAATAGCATCCCAAATAATGAATGGAAACAACCTGAATTAAATCCTTATTTTCCTAATTAAAAAGAGTGATATAGCAGATACAGTCCAACAAATAGCTATTCAAAACCAAATCACATTATACCAAGCCTGTGTGAAGAAAGCATTGGAAGACGCAGAAGAATGAGAAGATATAACAATGTTAAATTGATATTTTGAAGCCTGTAGAGCTTAAACAGAATGTAAAGGAATTCATGTTCAAACTGGCTTAGATGAAGAAATGACTAATGATACACTATAGCTAACAATGCTTTCAATCCTTTTGGTACATTTTATAATCTCTAAGTGTTTATGTCTCTATCCCTGGGGCAAGAGGGATTCAGACACAAATTATTATTAGTATCATCATAGAATAGCACATTTGTGTACTCCTCCCCCACAAAATCTGAGTATACAATGAGTACTTTTACCTTGGAATCAGGATAATCAAAGCAGTAAACCAAAATAAAAAATGACTACTAAAATTAAGATCTTAACTCAATTTCATAAAATTTATAGGCCTGGCAAACTTTCTGAATAAATCTCAACTCAAAATATATATTAAAAGCCATCAAAAATACAGTTTTCCCCAAAGCATAAAGCAAAGATCAAAAGAAAACATTTCACATCATTAAATACATTCTATTATAGAACATTTTAAAAATACAAGGCTTTAACATAAAGAAGTATATCCACAGGTGGGAATATAGCATTAATTCCCTGATAGTAACAGTGGGAAAAACAAACTTGTCAACCCTTAGTCATTTATATTTCAAGAAATAAGTCAATAAATACAAAACTTACATTGGAGTCTTTTATTAAAAACAAAAACAAAACCAAAAAACTTCATTTGCATCTCTGCCTCTCTATTATCTTTATTTAGCTAGAACTACTGCAGATATAACCTTTCGGGAGCTCCAATTACCTCACAACCTAGTAGACTGACTGACTGTACATTACCTGTAAATATTATATATAGCTTACCTGACCCTATATATTAGTTTAGGGCAAAGGTGGGGTTAGAAGTAACATTTTTGCTGTGGAAGTCTTCTAAGGCTTAAAAAAGCCTTAAAAAAATCAGGGTATCAAAGAGATGGGAGACTGTGGAAAATCTAATAGCATTTTTAGAAGCGCTAACAAGAACAGACCATGAAAGAATCGATTCATTAAAGTCTTGAGAGTTGTATTAAGTGTGGACATGGTCAAGAGGCCCCAAACAGTCACAGCACCAGTCTTAGAAGTTAGGTTTCCTAGTTATCTCTAGACATGCTGTAAATGGTATTAACCCAGTATGAATTTACTTAATGGGATTTCATTTATGGGAATGCAAGGTAGATCATTTAAAAAGCAAATAAAACTATTCTCATCAAGTTTAAAGTCAAATTATGAATTATAATGAAGTAATAACATGACAACTAATTCCTGACCTATTGAAAAAATTAAAGGCATCATAACCAGTTTATATTCTTAGCTGTTATAATCTTTACTGAGGCTATTCAATACCAAAATGGTCAAAAAATGTACAAATGTTCGTAACGTCAGGTTTCATCTCATTCCTAGGCTTGAACACATTATTTAGAAAACTTCTCCAGCTATCTCATACCTGAGGAATTTCAGAATCCTGTAAACAGCTATTCCACTTATTTTTTGGACAACTCTCAAATTCCAAATCTCTACATTACCAAAAACAGAACTGATTGCAGATGAAGCTGAACTATGCGGAGCACTTCCCATCCCGTCATGAAAATAACCAACTTACTACCATCACACTAACCAATGGTGTGTGTATTCACTTTCCCACCAGTGTTCTTATGGAAATTTCTGGAGTATGCTCCTTTTTAACTGTGATTCAAAATTATGAAAAGCCCCCAGTAAGAAAAGAAAATCATAAATCACTATTATTTTTAATTACAGAAGACTTCTTTAAAAAATATGCTCCTCCAAACTCATTAGAATATGACTAAGAAAAAAAATGAGCAATTTTGGTGTAAAACCCTGTATTTAGAATATTAAATTTCAGGTACATAAGTTTTATAAAGCATTATAAAAAATTACAACTCATTCAAAAAGAAATGACTTGGCTTTTTAACATACATATATAAATATAAGTGTGTGTATACACATATATGCCCTTATGTTAGATTATATATTTTTTTCTTGGAGATAATAAGAAGGCTGTGAAAAAATACCTTTTCTTTCTTTTTTTTTTTTAACAGACCTTTTCTATACAAATGAGTTTACAATTAATTTGGTCCTGGGTTATCAATAATCTTCTTTAGGTTCTAACCCATAAAAAAGAAATAGGAGGATTCTGACATCCTTTTTGGCATCTTTGTGCCCTTATATATTGCTTCTTAGCTACAGCTGTGGTACATGAATTACTGCAGCTGGAGGAAGAGATGGGTAAACATACTAAAATAGCTGGGAATATTTAGGTTAAAGTTCTCTTGGTGTGAAACTAAAGAAATTCTTATTTCTTGCTCCCCAAAGCCAAAATCAGGGAGAAAAATATACCCCCAAATCATAACCCTTTTCAAGATCCAAAATAAATCTGTTATCTACTCCACTGACTTCCATCAGCATAAAAAAACTGATTACATACTCAAGTCTCCTATTTTCATCACTTAATACAGTACATTTAGAATATCTGCCCTCAGAAACACAATTTCATTTCTGAGTAAATTTTCTTAGTTAAAAGATAAACATAACTTCTTTTCTCCCAAAAAGTAGAGCAAGCTCTTGATTACAAACATGGCTGTATGTGGTTAATCACAGCAAATTTATATTTCAAACTAGCTTGCATCACCCCATACTTCTGCTATCTGTACTCCTTTTGAAAATCTGTATGTTTTAATAAAGATATAAGCTATTTTTCCTTGGGAGAGGGATGAGAAGAACAAATACTTGAATTTTCTGAATTGGTCCTCACCACTATGAAAAAATAGGATGGTTCGGTTTTATTTTGTTCTTTCCTACGGATAATAAATATGTGATATTTATACGCTTACAAATGTAAACATTCAGACTGTCATTCTAACTTCAGCTAGTACTTTTGTTTTTTAGACTATCTACTCATTCCTATATAATGTGACTTCCTTCAAGTGCTTCTGGATGTTAAATATGGACTCTTTCACAATTATTATTCCATAGAGGTGGTCTCTACCAGACAATTCAACTTGATTTCTAGTTAGACTGAGGAACAGGGTGTGTTCAGGAGCCTACTTGCAGTTGTATTTCTATGGCATTTTTTACTGTTAATTTTTTTTTATCTATACAACTTCATGAGACATATAGATGTGGGATTATACCTCTTTTGCTCTGAGTTAATGGAGTCTCAAAGCCAAGGATTTGCCAGAAGTTTACAGTTTTACCTTGTCTGACCAACTTCATCTCCTTGTTTATTTCTTACAGGAATATTTCAAAGTTTAACTATAACGTTAATTGACCAGGAAGGTAGAATCATGAAAGCATTACAATATTTGCCTTATCTGTATAACAACTGTACTATTTATGTATTATTCTTTATTAAATAGACTCAAGCCTAGCATCTACTAATAGCTTAGCAACATTACAGATTTCTGCCAGTTCTGCGTTTTCTAAGAAATGTTCTTAAATTGTACTAGTCATGGACTTATTTTAAAGATGTATTTGTGTACCACTAAAGTCATCTTGGATACCGCAAGGGACATGTGCACCATACATTAGGAAATACCACCCAAGAGAGTCATTTCGCTTTTGACCCAAATTTTGTTCCCATTAAAGCTCCTTCCAAATGGTTCTGCTTTGGTTTCCTGCAGCATAAAACAAACCTTCTCTGGTCACTATTTACATAACTTCCTTCACTTGAAAACACTGGTTACATCTTTTAATTTTATATTCTCCAACACTTTCATCTACTCAGAGGACATGAATGTATTCTTTCAAAGTCATTTTGTCAACTTTCATCATCACCCACTGGCACAGCTAACTCTTACTTACAAGAACTGTTCTAAACACTTTACATGAATGAATTCCCTCACTTCTCAAAACAATCCCCTAGAGGCAGAAATCATTTTTATCTACTTCTGACATAAAGAACCTGAGTCAAACTAAAGTCAGGTAAACTGTCCAGGGTCACATAGCTAGAAAGAGCAGAGCTGGCTTAAATCCAGATAATCTAGCTCCAGAGTCTGGGTATCAACTATCGTTCCTTCCTTCCCTTCCTTTCCTTCCTTCCTTTCTTTCTTTTTTAAGTTCAGTTACCCAACATATATGACATCTTTAGTTTTCAACGTAGTGTTCAATGGTTCATTAGTCATATATAACACCCAGTGCTCATCAGATCATCAGTCCAACTACTGTTAACTATTGCTAAACCACCACCACACACACACACAAATACTGATGTATAGAACTTATTACCAAATACCGACTTTCAAAGTCAATAATATTTGCTATGCTTGTTGGTTAAGTAATAACTTACTTAATCAATTGCTAATAGTTATTTCAATCTGTGAACATATGAGATGCTCTAATTTCTGTCATCAATAATATTTAATAATAACAACAGTACAGTCAAAGGCTTGTATTGATACCACTTAATTCCCTTATTTTCTAGGGAGATAGTATGCTATGAATTAAAAGCAGCTCAAGGAAAATTTCCCCTTTTAATCTCCATTTGCCTACTTCTCTCTTCAGTAACTTAAGATGTCTATAAAAAATTACTTAAATCCTTAATATTCAAATACCTCCTTACCCTATAAATATACGCAATATCCTAATTCCTGCTTTCCCCTTAACAATGATCCTAAATGAGCAAAATGATTTTTTTTTCTCTTGGATCAAACTGTCCTTACTGACCTAAACACATTTTGATGTCCTGGTTTCATTATCTTTTCTCTCCCCTTGTCCCTTGCCAGAAAAAGTTCAGAATATCCAGGACAGCTTACAGTACCGAGTATGTAATGTTGTCCCAAAGTGGCAGGCTATGAAGAGTGCTCATGTAATGAAAAAAAACAGATTTGTCCACAGGATTCAAGTCCTGCCTAAAATAAAATATTCTTGTGTCTACTATGTGATGAAAGACTTCTAACCTAACATCTAGGCTATTTAAGAAGGCTTTAGGCAACTGATGAGATCAATTAATTTAATAATATTTAGTGTAACCACAGGGCACTTCAGTTAGGTGCTTGACTCTTGGTTTTAGATCAGGTCAAATCTCAGGGCCCTGGGATGAGCCCTGCATGGAGCTCCAGCTCATGCTCTCCCTCTCTCTCTCTCTCAGGTAAATAAATAAAATCTTTAAAATAATAATAATAATAATATTTAGTGTAGCCAAAAGTGTAAGTTGTAAAAATAGTGCAGCTTCTAAGTTCTTTGCTCACATATAACTGATGTATTCTATTGTGATTATAATGTACTTCTGAATTACCCTAGTGTACTATGCATAAAGAAATCTGAGAACATCTGTGAATGATTTACAAACTGTCTCATACAGTACCTTCCTTCAAATGGATCTTAACAGAGTATGAGAAATATACACATTCTATTTTTTCCACTGAATTGCTTTTTTTAGAAGTTACAATAGAAATGTGAATGATCTTTATCACATAGAATGTCCCAAAAGAAAATTATTTAAGAAGTCAGGATAAACATATAGTTTACTGTTACCTAAACCCATCATTATTTTATAAATCATGTCATGAAGATAAAAATTATGACCTATTTTCAGTTTGCAAACTCAATTTCAACACTGTAAGTTTTAGTAACAGATTTACAGTTCAGAGACAGCTACTGAAATGGCATGTTTTGTTTTTTTTTAATTCCATGGTAGAAAAAAAGTTGACTATAGTAGTCCTGGAATGTGATTTCTAGTACCTTTCTGGTCAAAGTCTATGTAAGCACTATTAAGTCACTGAATTCATGCCTGTGGCCTGCTGGACTGTTGAAAGGTCTAGCCCAGACATGGCCTGAGCTTAGAGAGCACAGTCAGGCCACAGGGTGAGAACCTTGACAATCCAACCTCTAACCATCCTTCAAGATCCTAACAGATAACCCAGTGTTTAGACTAAGCAGGCATGTGGTGGACAACTCAATATATAGCAATCTAGTGTTAAACAAACCAAACAATTATATCACCAGGCAATTTGCTTCTTTATCTTTTCTCTCATTCCAAAATCCTATCTCCCTTGACAATCTCCCAGGTGGCCTGGACTTTATTACTACTTTTATGTCACTACAGTCTTTACTTAGTATTAGTTCACATGGTCGAGCTTTACACTGGCCTTTTTTTCAGATTTTGTTCCCCAACTTCACTGCCATCTGTTCTCAACAAAGCTTTAGTTAAAATAGAAGAGTCAAGACATTCTAGTTATATAATTATGCATTATAAAGTACTATCTCTACTCTTCATTCTTCCTACTTCCCTTTCTTCATCCACCCTCTTATTTAAAAATACCTTTATGAAGGATATTTTCATCCTCCACGTCCACTCCCACAGTTGTGGATGTGCTAAAAAGTACTGTGACTCTGAATATAATGTTTGTCTAACAGAAAGAAAATAAACTTTAATGAAACTTTATTTATCCTGTTTCTAACTTTGGTGAAGTTCATTGTGTAAACTTCCTAGTTAGAACAAATTTAGTGTGAGCACCATATTTGCACAGAATCACTAATATAGTCATTCCCTGGTTAACATAAGCATAAGTACTATACTAAGCAACAAGTTCTACGCACTTTGCAAACATCACCTCATTTAATTCTCAGAATAAATGCTGAGACTGCTATTCCCATTTCAAACTAAGGTTCCCAGAAGTCACTGAACAGGACCTTACCATAAGCTAGAAAGCCAGTATTCAAACTCAGGACTCTCTCCAAAGTCTGTGATCAATGATTAAGTCACACTGTCACAAATACACTACAATGACTGCTTTGACAGCCAGAATACTCAAACTTGTAATTCTGTTTGCTATACCGAAGTTATAGCTTTATTTTTATACTTATAATTAACTTCTGTGTATGGGGAAGGTATAGAGAGCCATGTACTCAATCATATTTGTTTATATGAGTCAAATTGGAAACATAAAATGTTTTTATAAAACTTACCATTTAACATCAACAGATTATCAGTTCCTGGATGTGGATAGCTCAATCGACCTTTAAAAAGACAGGAAAGGAAAGTTTTGAAAATTATGGAGATACTTGCAAAGAAAAAAAAAAAAAAAAGGAAGAGGGATAGGGAGGAAATTACTGACCATGGTATATTTCTTAAATTAAAAAAAAAAAAGGAATTTCTTAACTCAAAACATATTAGCCAAAATCATCTTTGAAATATGAAAGCAAAACACAAAACAGCTACCCTTAGTTCTCAGATCATAAGAGTACAATGTGACTTAGGAGCAATTCCTAGAGCATGAAGTCTATTTGTTTTCTGAGATGTAAAAACAACATAGGTATCCCAGTCCTCCAAGCTTAAAATAGGATATAACATTTTTTTAATATTTTCAAAATGTTTATAATTCTCTCCACAGCTTTCTTTGTCCAAAAATAAAATTGGGAGAAAAGGAATTTATATTCCTCACCAAAAGACAACCAAAATATTAAAATAAAAAACGAGTACCAAAACTCAACACAACTTGCCATTAAATTCAATATGATTTTTATATATAGTTGTATTTAAATAAGGATGTTGATGAAAACATTTTCAACATATTATTACAAGTGATATTGCAAATTTACCCTGTTCAAAGTTTACAACTGATCTAAAAGATGAAAAAAAGGAAAATACTAAGGCTTAAGAGCACAGTAGCCTGGTATTTCCTTTCAGCCGTTCTTCATTCAAGAGTTCTGCACTTAATGCATGCAGAAAGGACAGCAGTACTGCAGACTGCTATGGAAAGAAGAAAAGGCATGTCTGAACATACTGTGGGGGCTCAGTCAGCATTTCTACATCATATAATACTTCTTTGACTACATGCCAACATTGAAGATGATCATTGTTTTTCACCTGTTAAAATAGAGGCCCTTCCTCTAATGTCTGAATCTCTGATGGACTATTAGAAAGATTCATTAAAATCTATTGAGAAAACAACTAAAATGTCTATCCAATGGCACATCACCAGCTTTCAGCAAAGCCCCTTAAAGACTCTGGGACAGTCTCGGATGTGATGCCACTGGAACAGTGACCAATAAATACTCAAATGAATATGACATGATCAGTAAGGAGTACAGATTCACTGCATCTACCTTGACCACGTCAGCAAACACTATAAACTGTAACGGCTTATAGTACACCCAAACATCCCATACAAAACAGAGACTGCCAGGTTTTGTTTTAATTATGAAACTAAAGAATTCCATCATCTGCCAATGAAGGAGATAATCCAATTCTGACATTAAAATATACATATTAGAGACATACACACACACATACTTATATACCCATACTCTATCTGGGCTCTAAATTTAACTGTAGCAGATTCAGACTCAACGTGATTAAACAAAACAAATGTCACTGTCCTTCAAAAGACAACCGACCACTTATTTACCTCTGCATTCCATGCAGCATAACCTCAGTTAAACAGTCATCATACTCTAAAAACATGCAAATAAATTTATTGCTGTAATACCTTAATATGGAATGAGACAGAAAACAGCATGTACAAAAGGGACAAGATACAGAGAGTTAGAAAGTAGACCTTTTCTAAACCAGATTTCAATAGCATGGAGCATTAACTTTGAACTATCACAGTTTATTTTGGAAATATGCCTATTTCTGAACATTTTGTTGCAGATGACCAAATTTAGAGAGCAATTTAAGGTTGAGAAAAATTATTTTTGACTTGAGATTGAAAATCAAGACCCCTGTGAAAGTGGTAGCCTGTATTGCTATATCCACTCTAACAAGTTCATTAAGTCTTGTACTCCTACAGCATGTAGGATGCTGAGGACACAACTGAGTGAGTTGCTGCTTATGATGTGGTATGAAAGACAGGAAGAAACAACTTCAAAAGAATCTGCCAAGTGTTAAAAGAATCATGTATAGTAGGCTATGTAAAAAACAAAGGCATAGTTAACCAACTATGGACTCAGGCAAGACCTCCTAGAGCAGTAAACTGAACAAAGCCTTAAGCCTGCTTCCATTTCAAGAGACACTCAATTTTCAACTCTCATGTACTTATACTAAACACTAAAGGTTCAGTGTTTGCTTTACCCATCCCAAGACACAAGTAAGAAGGTATTTTCCTAGCTAGTAGTCTTTTGACTTCCTGGCTCTGAATGGACTTAAAAGGCACACCTTATGTAAAAATTCACAAGATAGATGCCTATTGGTAGGATATATATTTGTATAATGTTCTAAAATATAGTTCTCCAAATAGGAAAATCTCTCAATATAATCAAATACTCCAAAATGAAATAAGCAAACTCATTTTTCAATTATCCAATCCCTTTTCCTTTACCACAGCAAAACATAAGTGCATCTTTTTTTACAAAATATTTTATTTATTTATTTATTTATTTATTGAGAGAGAGAGAGAGAGCGCGCGCGCGAACATGAGAGGGGAGGTCAGAGGGAGAAGCAGACTCCCAGCAGAGCTGGGAGCCTGATGCAGAACTTGATCCTGGGACTCCAGGATCATGACTTGAGCTGACGGCAGTGGCTTAACCAACTGAGTCACCCAGGCACCCCATCAGTGCATCTTAAGACAAGTAACTTTTACAGTTCATTTTACCTGGACAGTACTAAAATGACTTTCACTAAGAACATGATAACTTATAGAAATAAGCAAAATTTGAGGGCTTACTCCATGCTAAGAGCTTTTCTAAGTTCTTTACAACCAATTATTTAACCTTTACGGCAATCCTGTGAATTAGGTACTATTATCTTCTCAGCTGAAGGTGAAGACACTGTGGCACAAAATGTTACAAAATCCGCTCAAGGTTACACTGCTGGCACACAGCACTGGCAAGACATGACCCCTGGGCAGAGTGGCTCTGTACTCTTAATCACCATCTTGTAATGACTTCCCAGTTGATAAAATAATACAGAGAAAGGGATGTATGGTTCATCATAGGGCAAATTCCTATCCTAAATCCATTAAAAGTATTCACAGAGCGACTATGTTGTATATGAGGTAACTTATACTTCAATACAGAAAAAAGATCCCACTGCTATAAAACCAGTTTCTCCCTATTGTCGAAAAGCCCTACAGCAAAGAGACTGCCGGTTTGTATGCTAACCCTGGTACATGTTCAGTAATAGAAACCCCAAATCCTACCAAGGTGCAGGGGGCTGCCCAGAGTTCAAAAATGAAATTTCCCAGATTCCCTTGTAGTTAAGGTGTGCCCATGGGAGTAAGACCTAGCAAAAGGGATGTAAAACAAAGCTGGTATGTGCAGTTTCTGGGAAGTATCCCTAAAAGGGGAGATCTTCCCTTTCCTTTCCCTTTTTTTTCTGCCTGCTGGGATGCAGATATGATGGCTAACTTGAATCAGCCATATTACATTATTAAGCCACAGCTGGGTGGTAAGGACAGCAAAACAAAAAGGCAGATGCATAGACCCGTGAACATCCCCGTACCACTTCTAAGGGTGCTGTGTTTTTCTAAGAGAAAAAAGACTATCTTGTTTAAGCTGCTTAGGTGCCTTCTGTTGTCCCAGAAGAACCTACCTTACAAATAAAGTCCTCTAGTCTAAATTTATGCAAACTGAATTTTAGGTAACTAGGTTTTTATTATTGTGAAAAAATATAATAATTTCATGATGGTTTTAAAATATCTATAATTAGTGGGTATCTCCTACTCTTGGCACTTCTTTCACACTGATACTATAAAATTTAAAAACAGGTAATTTTGAAAAATATATATTTATTCCTAGGTGTCAATGTAGACCTACAATATCTTAAAATTCGTCTTATTAGTCTATTATGATTTTAATTATCTGTATAATACACAAGAGGCAATTCATGTTGGCCATTTTAAATGTATAGTCAAGCAGCAAAAAAACCCAGAAATATGACAACTGCTTCCAATTTATCACTTATATAGATGAATTACCATTACTAAAATATAAAGCAAAATAGTATTTAAAGACATGCAATAACCTAAGCCAGCATTAAGGACTATTTTAAGTTCCTTCTCCAAATTACCTACTTACTCTTACTAAAAAAACAAAACCAAAAAAAAAAAAAAAAAACCCCAAAAAACCTTACAGAAAGGATAAAATAATGACATGCCACTTCTCTTTGAATTTATTTATTTATTTATTTTTAAAAGATTTTATTTATTTATTTGACAGAGAGAGAGAGCATAAGTAGGCAGAGAAGAGGCAGGCAGACAGAGAGAGAGAAGGAAGCAGGCTCCGTGTTGAGCAGAGAGCCTGATGTGGGCCTCAATCCCAGTACCCTGAGATCATGACCTGAGCTGAAGGCAGGGGCTTTAACCCACTGAGCCACCCAGGCACCCACTTCTCTTTGGATTTAAACATACTTTTACAATTGCAGAAACATGAATCAGAAAGGATAAAATGAAGCAATCACTTTCTTAACATCCCTTAATATTTGTATAGGCTCAAACTGAAAGCCTCCAGTAACAAGTAAGCTCTAGTGCCCCATCTACTAAAGCATCATATTTCCCTTCCCAGATACCATGCACTCTTGGTTTGCTCTCACTAGTTACTCCTGAAATCCTCTTCACTATGTCTTCCTTCACAACTTCTAAATGCTGAGGCCCCAGTACTCACTAATGGGACTGCTCTTTCTACACCGCCCCCTAGGTGATGTTATCTACTACTAAAGCTTCATACATGGTATCTAAGCAGAGGACTCCCACACTTATGCTGCCAACTGCAACCTCTCACCCTGTATTTCCCAGAGTAGCATAGAACACGGTCTTCCTTCCATAGAAATGCTCATCCCCAAACCCTGGGTTACGTCTAGCCTCAGTCTATGTAATCTGTGTACAAATCCGTCAACAAATCCTGCCTGCTCTATTATAAGCACAGACCTAGATTTGACTGCTCTCCATCAGCATCTTTTTGGTTTCCGGAGCCCACTCCATCCCCATCTCTTCAGAGTACTAGACCACCCTGACAGTCTAGTCTCCATTCAGCAGACCACACGATCCTTTTAAAACCAGTTCATGTCCTTCTATTGCTCAAAACCCTCCCATGCTGGCCCCTCATGCTCTACCATTCTAACCATGTTGGCCTCTTTGCTATGACTTAAACTTGCCAGACATATTCCCATTTGAGGATCTATTTTTCTCTTCTATTTAAGAAATGCATTTGCCTAGATATGACCAAAAGCTGTACCTCTCACTTCATTCAGGTGTCTTAAAAAATTGCCATCAGAGAACATTCTAAAATAGCAGCTTCTTTCTCTATTCTCTTGACACTGTATTTGTTTCTTCATGGCACTGGTTCTTTTTGTCTCCATCCTTTATTAAAACCGAAGATCCACAAGGAGAGGACTCTGTCTTTTTTACTCTCTACTGTATCTCCAGCATCTAAAACAGAGCCTAGTACATAACAGGCCTTTAAGTATTTGTGAAATGGATGAATGAAGTATCTCATTGTATTATGTGACCCATAAGCTCAATTAAAAGCTTAGTACTAAATATGTGTTTATATGTGGGGCATAGGAAGGACATTCTCAATAAATGGAAAAATTACACAGTACGTTTTTATTAGTTCATTTCTAAACTCAAGAATGGTGAGGAGAGGGAGGAAGACTAGTCTTGCTTTTTTTGCCCTTTCTCAAGATAAATTTTTCCCTTCTCCACCAATATTTTAATGAATACATCTAAAACATGACCTCCAAAGTTCCAATATTCACAGTTAAAGATGCAAACCCATTTCTCATTAGTGATGATAAAATTACTAAAGAACAATGTCACACATCCTGCCAACTCCTTTTAACAAAAAAACCTAAATCACATATTAAAATCATAAAGATATTACGGTAGAATATTAAACCAAATAATGAGAGGCAGTATGGTAGTGAGTCCAACCACTTAGTAGCGCTGAAACTTGGACAATTATTGTTAGTAAGCCATCAGAGGCACCCAACTGTAAAATAAAAGTATCTATATCTTATGGCGTCTGGGTGGCTCAGTGGGTTAAAGCCTCTGCTTTTGGCTCAGGTTATGATCTCAGGGTCCTGGGATCGAGGTCCGGGGATCGGGCTCTCTGCTTAGCAGGGAGCCTGCTTCCTGCTCTCTCTCTGCCTGCCTCTCTGCCTACTTGCAATCTCTCTCTTTGTCAAATAAATAAATAAAATCTTAAAAGTATCTACATCTTAGCTATGAAAATGACAGACATTACTACATACATGTAGAGTCCTCAGAGCAGCGGTGATATGCATCATGTTTTATATTATCTGCAATGTGTGTGTGTTTATTATACACATGAACAAGTTATACAAATGAAAAGATCTAATGCTTCCTTTTTATATGCTTTAAATATAAAGCACTGCTTCCACTGGTTTGGTCATCTCTTCTAATATTTTTTCATTTTCTATGTTTTACCTTTATTTCCAAATCTAGTTAGAAAGAAAACAGTTCACAGGAAGTCTGGTAAAATCCACTCAGAATGTGGTCATTACCAACCTTGAATAACTCCAATCTCTGTTCAGATCCAAGGGGCAGGACAGTCATTCCTGACCTCACTCCCAAATCTCAATGCATGCCTCATAAAAGCCTAAGAATAAGATCATACAAATGCAGAAAAGACCCTTAGATCCAAAGTACCAGATCCCAAGAGAGCAACAGAATCATTCCTTAGTAAAAGCCATCAATCTAAGTGAGTTGTAAGGAAAATTAATCTAGTTAACTCTTAAAGCAGAGTCCCATCATAAATTTTTTTCACTGAATTATTTACAACTTTTAAAACTTTTATCCAATCAATACTAGAAAACATACTGAAAAACACTAAGGAATATAAAATATCAAAAAGTTTGTTTCAAGTAAAGTATAAGCACAAAAGAATGACAACAACAAAGACTAAACTTAAGTCATTAATCACCTTCTAAGATACTGTATCACCATAGTTATTACAATAAAACTGGTATTAAGATATATGCAATTAATATTAAAATCAAGTTGAACTAATAGTTGCAAAACTTTAAATTGTGACACTTTCTCATAAATGAAAATATTAATAACAAATCCACAATCAAGCATTGCCAGTGGCAGGGTACAGCGGCATAAAACTGAAAAATAAGCTGCCAATATATGCGTCTAGAACCTCAAAAACAAATGTATTAAGTCTATTTTTGGATATAAAAACAGAAAAGGCTCATCAATTTTTTTATTTAAAAATCTGAAATACCTAAATTTCCAATTGTAGGGGAATGGTTACACAAACTATTTTAAATGCATGTAAATAATTTTTTAAAAGTTCTAAGTAAATACTGATGAAAAGTAAGAATTACTATGGAAAATGTTTAATCATTCAACCAATAATTTATTGGTCCCTTTCTATTAGTTTGGCACTATAGTAAATGCTGATTCAAGATACATCAGAAAACAGAGCTACTCATTGCTCTCATGATGCAGTATCATGTGAGAGATATGTACATTGAAAAAAAGCTACTGAATCAAGAATGAGCAAGGTACTCCATTTAAAAAGGAGTATGATTCTTTAACAAAGTAATCTACTACTGATTAGGAGTGTTAGGAAGGCTTCACTAAAGAGATGAGTAGACTAGGGATTATACAGATTTCCAGTTGAACATGGTGGTCTGAATGCATGTGTGTATAACTTCATCAGGACAAAGAAAATGAGATAGAATCACAGAAGTATTATGCCAATAAATTTTTGGAAGCTGTGGACATGGTGGTTGAATGGTTAACTGCCTTTGTAAACCAGAAATCACTGACAATACTGAAACCTAAACTGCTACGTGCATGGGAAGACTATCCAGAAACAAGCTGTTTACTCTAATAGATAGCTGGAGAGGTTCAGAAATTAGAAGCTCTAGTTCACACTGACAGTAGATGTGGGGTGGAGAGTCAGAGAGACACAGAGACCACTCTTTGGCTTTTCTAAGCCAGCTAGAAATCAAGTCTCCAGGATCCAGGCAGAAGAATGGAAGACACAGATCCAGTGTTCATTTCCTGAATCAAAAGAAAAGACCTAAATACAGCAATGGTGAGTTCTACCTTGCTGGCTTATAGCAATGCCCACCAGTTTATAAATCCCAGCTACATGACAGAGCTTCCAATCACCATTTTTGTGTCTTTAAAAATTAATAGACAGGAAAGGATCATAAGATATTAGACGAACACCTCCAGCATGAGTAAAAGAAAGGAAAAAACCAAACAAATAGAAAAGAGGAGCTTATAAGTATAAACAATATAAGGAAATAGAAAAATAATCTTCAGACATGACAACAAAGTGTTCAAAGATAAGTACACCAGAGAAATATCAAGGAAGAATAGAAAAGTTCTGTGAATTTTTTTAAAGAGGGTCTTAAAAGTTCTTTAGAGAAAAGTTTTGAAATACAAAAACCAACAAAAGGGCTGAAAAATAATAAATGACGAAATGTCTTCAAAAGCAAAACAAAAGAGAAAACAATGAGATACAGAAAAGCAGAGGAGTATCAGAAGTTTACTATTTGAAGAACAGCAGTTCCTGAAAGAAAAATACTAAAAATAGAAGGGAAAATTATCAAAGAAATACCAAAAATGTCCAAGAACTGAAAGAAATGAATCTCCAAATTAAAAAGGCCCAATGATGGAACCTGGGTAGCACAGTGGGTTAAGCGTCTGCCTTTGGCTCAAGTCATGATTCCAGGGTCCTGGGATAGAGCCCCAGGTCCATGGGCTTCCTGCTCAGCAGGGAGCTGCTTTCCCTTTTCCTCTGCCCTCCCAGCCTTGTGTGTCTGCTCTCACTCTCAAATAAACAAAGTCTTTAAAAAAAAAAAAAAAAAGACCCAATGGACGGGCAGTACAGGAAATAAAGAAATGGAAGGAAGAAAGGAATGAAGCCACGTAATCCCCCTCCCCCAAACATTAGAAGATTCATATATCATTATTATGAAATTTCAGAACCACAGGCATGAAAATATCTTAAAAACTTCCAGAAAGAAAGACAAAAATTTAAAAGCACCAAACAAGGCAATCATATAAATGAACAAATTTAAGAATGGTAATACACTTACTGTAACCATGTAAGATAAAAGACAATGAGGCCACACTTTCAGTATTCTCAATTACTAATATGTAATTCCACATCAGCCTATCATCTTAGAATAAACATATATTTTTTTTACTTTAAAAAATAATTTAATACAGGCAATTTGATGCTTATAAAAGACATGGAACAATGGGAGTCAGGGGCTGCCACAGCATTAAAGAGTCCAAGGACAACGGTCACAGCTACATCCCAGAAGCCAAGAAGCGGCAGTTGCTGACATTTCTGCTGCCCGTGTGACGCCTCTCCATATTGCATATTTTTATAGATATGAAGTATAAAATGTTATGTCCCACCTGAAGGAGTACTGTAAGAAAGGCCCAATAAAACAAAGGTATTGAGCATTTAAAAAAGGCTATGGAGATCATTACATGGATTCCAGAGGAAAAAGGAATTCTTAGCGTTATGCATTATGGAAGTCCCACAGTGACAGTTATGAAAGGCTGCAAGAAGGATGCCTTTGATGGCAGAAAAAAAAAATCCACCTAAGATTATTTGAGGTTTTCAGATATATTGAAAGAAGCTTCAGGGTTCTATTGATAAATTTTGGGATGAATTCATGACAAGTACTCAGATAACAAAGCAATCACAAAAGAGACAATGATTAATTCCAGGAAAAAGATGTAAGGGGGAAAAAGGTTATATCATGATACAAAACATATGAGGTTCATCCATGAATATTTGCATTGTCATCCCCAAACACCTCCTAATTTAAACCAAAATGGTCCTATAATCATTTTGAGAGGACAGAGCAGGGTTAGTATTGGGGGATGGGTAAACCTAAGTACAAAGTCAACAAATAATACCTAAAAGGTAGGAAATTTAAAAGCCTAAGCATATTATTTACAAATGATTAGAGGAAGAATCCATTAAAAAAAGTTGAAAGCAACTATCTCTAAGGAATGGGAATCTGTAGCAAACAGAGAAAAATGAAGACGATGATTTCTATTTTTTGTTATATAAGACTTATATGGCATTATTTGACTTTTTAACGTAGGTACCTATATTTTTTAAACTGTTTTTAAAAAGTTAACTACGTTTGAAGACTGATAAAGATTTGATTATGGCAAGTACTTTAAGCTTACATGTAGAAAAAGAAAAGATCAGGAAAAGTATACACACCAAAATATCAAACGTGGTTATTTTAGTTTGTGGAAATAACTGATGATTGCAAAAAATTTTTTTTCCAGTTTTCCCAAAATTTCTTTAATGAAATTGAATTAAATCTTTAATTTCTTTTTTGTAAAAAGAAAACAAATATTTAAAGAAGGATAAAGTCCTATACTCTGGAGGGAAAACCTTCATTAGAGATTCTCAGATGCCCTTCAAATACTATAAAGCAATTAAAATCCATAAGCCTAATTATCTCATGTACTCACTTTTTTTTTTTTAAAGATTTTATTTATTTGACAGAGAGAAACACAGGCAGAGAGGGAACACAAGCAGGGGGAGTGAGAGAGGGAGAAGCAGGCTTCCCACCGAGCAGGCAGCCCGATGTGGGGCTCGATCCCGGGTCTCCAGGATCATGACCTGAGCTGAAGGCAGTCGCTTAACCAACTGAGCCACCCAGGCGCCCCATCATGTACTCACTTTTATCATGACAAATTCTATATAAAAATATATTTGTTTTATTTCCAATTAAAAAGTGTTGTAAGCCTATAATTAAAGTCCTAATGAAGATCTGTGATAAAAACACGCTTTTAGTAAACCCATATATGCTCTGAATAAATAACTGTAATTTTTTTTAAAAATGCACTATGGTTTCTGAAGGGTTTTAGTTTTTAAAAAAGAAAAACTGCAGCTTGTTGTAACCTTAATTGTTTAAATAGCCAAAACTGCCTGGAAGAAATAACAACTCAACTATGTTTTCAAATTAATAATACTGTTGCTAATTATGTAAAAATAATATTGTTGCTAATTACCTATTGTTGCAACTACCTGGGAAGAAATATAAATAAAACTTAAAAACTCTCTTTTCATGATGCCATACTTCTAGTAAGTTTTCTAAAATAAGAACTTTTACAAACACATTTTCACAATTTCCTTTTCAGTCTGCATTCTCACTGACAAAAGTTAAAATCTTGAAAATTGTACTTTCTATAAGATGAATTAAATTCTGAGTAGCTGGAGGATAAAGTATTAAGATTATCAGGCATAACACAATAGTGGTCATCTTAAAGTCAAAATAATTTAACTAAATGTATACAGTCTCTATATAAATGATTTATTCCAAAATTGTTAATTATTTTTTTCTTATTTATCAAAGACGTGTGGTCTATAAGAAAAAGAAAAACAAAGTACAGGGGAAAAACATGTAAATTTGACTTTTTTAGAATAAAAAGAAACATTTTAAGAGTGAAAACATATACAGTAATCCCTCATCTTTTTTTGAAGACCATCTATTATACATTATTTTCATTTATACTTTCTGGCACTTGTGAAAATTTTGACTTCAGGAAACACAAGTGGGTTGATGAAAAGTAAAATTAGTTCTGAGAGATGCATTCCTCCCTCTGCCAGAGAATCAGTGAGGGCAGTGTCTGAGAAACTTAAAAGAATTAATGTAACTGCTTGGGCATATATGCTATTGGTAATACTTTTATTTTGTACTTTGTTGTATTTTAATAAATTTTATTAAAGCTTTTACAACTTTTCATAGATCTCTTTGATCTTGTTCCCTCTATTCCAGAGTTTCTCCAAGTGTACTCTTTACACAACCTGGAGTGCACAGTCTCTTAGAGTAGGGTCCTGAAACCTGCCTAATAAATAAGCTCTCAGAGTTTGAGAATCTCTGCCCAGCTTGAAAGCTAAGTTCTAATATGCAAATTCTCACACCACAAACTTTTAGAAATATATACAAGTTACTCTGTGACTTTGTTCTTCACATTTACATTAAGGCCAGCTAAAGAGAATCAGCGGGAAAAGAACAATAGAAGAGGCAAGAATTTATTTGGTGTTACTGCAACCACTTATTGCCTAACACAGAAGTAATTCTTTATTTTCTCAGGAATTATCTTCCTTAAAATTGCAGAGATTCTACTTCATGTGTCTCGGAAAACAGTCGTTTAGTAGTCAAGTAATAAAAATGTTAAACACACAAAAACACACAGTAAATAAAAAGTTTTAAAAGCATCCACTTTTAAACATGTGTTGGCATAAAATCATACTCTAAATCCTTTTTCGTGAATTCCTTGAAATTGTTCAGATAACACTGGTAGATCTTTCCAAGAACTGTTAAATCACAGTCTTTCTTTCTATAGTTTTCAAATTATTTTTTTAGTTGAAATTGAATTTGTTTGTTTACTCTTATAGTTTTGGGGGTAAGCAATTTTTAGTAAAAATGGTTACACAGTAAGACCTTTTTGCAAATTGCTGAGGGCAGGGAGGGAAGAGGGCTTAACAATAATCACTGTCTTGTTCTTTTGTTTAAAGCACAATGAACTGACCCACACATACATAAAGAGATCACAGATCATTTAACATAGGTATTCAAATACAAAACTGCAATATCACAAAGCATGATGTACTTCAAACCATTAAGAGAATACATATTTCTTTGAAAAGAAAAATATTTGCCAAGAATGAAGACAGTAATCAGAAAACAGGATGTTAATGACAAGAAACTACTGCAGAATAAATAAAACGGATCAGTATCATTAATACTAAGGAAAGCAGAGAATGGAGCAAAAGATGCATGCACTCCCTAGGGCTGGCTGAGCACATCCCAGCATCAGGCAGCCCAAGCTATGCCAGGACTTGTCTGCTTTCAGTCCCCCCAATGTGACAGGCTTTTCCATGAACCCTGGCCCCTCTGTCTAGTTGACACCTCCCCCAGTATTTTTTCATCTTTTTGCTGTTCAAGCTTTAGGTCTTAGCTTACTTTATTCCACGGATAAATTAAGTACCCCTCTCCCCTTACGTATTACTTCCCCAAGCATCTCCCTCCACGGCGCATACAAATATTATAAGAGTATATGTATATTATACATATGATGATAAGGTCCCTCTTCCCCTAGTAGGCTATAAATTCCACAACAATAGAGACTATGTATGTTTTACACAATTACAACCAAGATCTTAGACAGTGCCTGGTATAAAAGTGGACACACTTTGTGCAATAAAGTACATCCAAAGTTCCATCGTTGTTTGCCATCTCTTCACACCCCTAGAGCTGCAATGAGATAAGACCCTTCCTACCTGCTATGCTAAACTACAGAACCTTAACATTTAACAATGGAGGTTCCCTATACTGACCTGTAAAAAATCACTGGAAGGTGGGAAAATGGAAACAAGCTATAGAGAAGTATTTTGGGCTGCAGTGGGGATGGGAGGTCCCTCTGTTAAAACTACGAGTCAGTTCTCACACTAGTAACTTGCCAGACTTAGTTTGGATTCCAGAGAGCTGCCTGACTGTTTTCCTTTCTACTGACACTAAGTCTTACCTTGAGTAGCTTTCTGGAATACAAATTTAGTTTCTGCTTTCCATCTCTGTGGAAGCCAGTCTCCATGACAGCCTCCACTGATGCTTGCTTCCCAGTACTCGCATCTGTGGAGTAGCAGAACCCTCAGGGATGACCTATGTAGCTACTAGGATGTCATGGAAATGGTGGTGTGAGACTTCTGAAGCTAGGTCACAGAAAACATTGGGATATTCACTTTGAGCTTTATCTTTACTCTGGGGGACCCAGCGAATACACTCTGAGGATACTCCAGAACCATGGAAGGGTCCACATAGTGAGCAACTGAGTTCTCCTGCCAGTGGCCTGGGTTAACTTGCCAGCCACATGAATGAGCCACCCTGGAAAAGGAACGTCCAGCCCCAGTCAAGCCTCCACATGACTGCTACCTCATGAGATCCTCAGTCAGAACCAAGCAGCTAATTTAGCTCCCGAATTCTAACCTACAGAAACTGTGCGAGACAATTAATGTTTACTGTTGTTTTAAACTGCTGAACTTGGGGGTAATTTGTTATACAGCAATACATAACAATATAATCTTTCATCACATAAGTTCCTATGGAAATATTTCTATATGAAAACTTTCTGGAAATTTTTATCATTAATAGAAGCAAAACAAGAAATTAAAGAATTTAGCCTACAACTCCCTTTTCCCTTCCCTTAGATCCCATAAGGAAGACAAAGCAAATGGAAGACTTACTGAAAACATTTAAAAAGGATAAAGTAAGATTCATTTTATTTATTTATTCTGAAAAAAAAAAAACCAAAACTGTTCTTGCTTTAAACAGAAAACAGAATTTTTTGAAAGGAATGAAAGATGAGATGGAAGAGATGGGACAGAGGCTGAAGTGCTGTCCTGAGGATGAGAATGGAGAAAAGGGGAAAGTTCAGGGATTGGCTGCTTCTGTTTTGTCACAAAATCGCTTTTAGCAGAGTTTACCGAGGTCCGACCCAGAGAAAATGTGCAATGACCAGAATATGAGGAGGAAGATACACAATATGATATCCTAGAAGGCAATAAAGTCTGTACTAATAATAAAAAAAATCTTGGGGCGCCTGGGTGGCTCAGTTGGTTAAGCGACTGCCTTCGGCTCAGGTCAGGATCCCGCTCAGGTCAGGATCCCGGAGACCCAGGATCAAGTCCCACATCCGGCTCCCTGCTCAGCAGGAAGCCTGCTTCTCCCTCTCTCACTCCCCTTGCTTGTGTTCCCTCTCTGTCAAATAAATAAAAACTTAAAAAAAAAAAAAATCTTTATGTAGCAGCACTTGGGTATCAGGATCATTTTAAGTAAGTGTATGATGGCAATATGCAGAAGTATCAGTTTTATTTCTATTTCTATGTAGAGATGATGTTTCATTTTTTTTCCCTCTTTTAAATCCCTGCCATAATAAATGTGGAACATAAAATACTCCAATTAGAGATTTGTTACCATAACTGCAAAAGGTGGTGCTGAGCACATTTTCC
Source organism: Spilogale gracilis (assembly GCA_004023965.1). Taxonomy (NCBI): domain Eukaryota; kingdom Metazoa; phylum Chordata; class Mammalia; order Carnivora; family Mephitidae; genus Spilogale; species Spilogale gracilis. The sequence continues at coordinate 43,673 of PITA01002157.1, read as the reverse complement.
CCCTTCCCATGGCCAAAGATAATTTTCTTAACAGAAGAGTTTTGAATTCATTTGAGATTTTTTTTTTTGATTATTAAATTCCTTCTTAGCCTTAAGGCTGCTTCCATTTTCTTTTCAAAGTCTTCTGTCTAGGTTTATCTCCAATTTTATTATAACATAGACTTTAGAAAAAAGAAAACCTGAGATAATTCTCCAGTAGAGAATGTTTTCTCTTAACATCTTCAAAAGACCTTTTTAAAAAAGACTGGGAAAAACAACAATGAGAAATGTTTCATTACTCACTGGTCATAGTTAATGATGACTTTATCTTGTATAAGAATTTCCAAGATTTTTCTTTCTAGATAAGCCAAATAAATAAACAGATGGAACTTCTCTGTAATCATAAACCGCTGGATTCGATTATTAAAAAGTGGATGCCAAGACAAATGCCACTAGAACTGTTAGAGTAACAGTGAAAGAGAACAAGATCCCAATACACAGATACTAAAAAAATTAGATTAGATTAGGTTTCGGTTAGAAGCGCCCCCCCCCCCCAAAAAAAACCACAAAGTATAACAGTCTTTAGTAATTTAGGAGAATTACTATTGCCATACACTAGTAACAATTCCTAATGATCTCTTGAGCTTTTCAAGCGCCTTAAAAATAAAGGAATTACAAGGACAGGAAACTCCTTTATAAACAAAATCCAGAAACACAACGAAAATGTTTAGATATCTGATCAGTATAACCAATGCAGCCTCAAGCTATCACCTTGCTGCCAACACTTAAGTTCTAGAGTTTTAGGCTAAATCTTTCAAGGAAATTCTTACTTTGCTTTATAGAATTAAAAATGTGGAAAAATTACCAAGTAGCTTACGATTTTGATTCAATGATAGCTGCTGAGCCAGAACCAAGTTAAGCTGCTCCTGAGTTCCTGACCCACAGAACTGTGTGATGTAATAAATGCTTATTGTTGTTTTAAGCTGCTACATTTTGGGATAATTTATTATGCAGCAATCTCTTATCACCCAAGTGCACAGTTTGCTAGATTTTCACCATGAATATAAAAGGCAATGAGATGTATTTTACAATGAAATATAAAATAATTAGTAACATGTAATATACAGACAAATGAAAACAAGTCTGTTAATGAAATATTGTCAGATATGGTTAACAAAAAGACTAATACTGTAAGATCAGTGGAGCTCATTCTTTTTTCCAATCTGCCCCAAGTTTTATGAAACCTCAGAGAAGCTACTATAAAAGATCCCCTTTTAAAACCCTACGATAACAGAAGAAAAGTGGGGGAAAGAAGTTAACTTGGGGCAATTATAGGTTGGAATGACTGCAAATTGTAAATTCAAGTATTATGAGGATTTTTTTTTTAAGATTTTATTTATTTATTTGACAGAGAGAAACACAGCAAGAGAGGGAACACAAGCAAGGGGAGTGAGAGAGGGAGAAGCAGGCTTCCCGCCGAGCAGGAAGCCCAATGTGGGGCTTGATCCCGGGTCTCTGGGATCATGACCTGAGCTGAAGGCAGTTGCTTAACCAACTGAGCCACCCAGGCGCCCCGAGGATTTTTTTTAAAATTTCTGTATTTGATAGAAAACTTATTATTTAAATGACTATACTATACGCTTAGATCCTCTGGCAAACTGCAAAATATCTCTAAACAGTGGCTTTTTCTTAGATAACAAGAGACAAGGGCTTACATTTCTCTCTGCATAAATCAGCATAAATCTAAATAAGCTACAAAGGAAAAAATTACGACATTTCACAAAGGTTTTTATAAACAAACATAAAAGAATCTTATAGATCACATAGGTGCTACTTAGTGCTAATTTTTATATTAAAAATGGTGAGATAAACACAATTCAGTGCACGACATAATAAATTTTAAAAAAGTCACCTACCCTTAAGAGGATCATGCTCAGCTCTCATAATATCAATAAGGGAATTCTCCAAAGAGTGCATGTTCAAACTGTCATACATTCTACTTCGATCCTAAAAGAGAAAAAAAAAAAAAGGATTCAACATGATGCATGCAACTTTTTAAAAAACTGGTGATAGATATACCATCTAAACCTTCTTACATAAAATAGGACATCTAATTAATATAATATTACTAATCACTTGCATTCCAAGACAATATTGGTAACTAAGGATCCCGAGAGTTACACTATCTCTTGTGCTGGACACTATTACATTCATTATATTCATCTCTAAAATCACATATCAAAAGTAATCTTATTTCACTGGAAGCATTAATATAGTAAAATAATTTTTATTGTTATCTCAACTTATAAAGATTTCTGAAATGTTACATACAAACAGTTATTTAACTTCTAAGCTTTTCTCATATATCTAGGAAGATACCAACACTTAAAAAATAAATATTTGGGGGGAAAGGAATTAATCCCATAATGGCACCATACTTTAAATATCTATCAAACAGTGTACATTATTTGACTTAGTCGGAATTTCACAATAATACATAAATGTCCCATACAGTTAACATCAAAAGCATGAACTACTATCAAAACAAGGACTAACACCTAGAATACTTATATCAAAATCTTGCTCTCTGAAGTCCTCACATATTGGTCTCTGCATTTCTAAATCTTCTTTTTCTCCACACCTGCAGAGAAGGCAGGGATGGAGGGAAGAGAGGGTGGAAAGTATTCTCATCTCAAGTTTCCTACCTCAAGTTCCAGAACAAAGTCTTTGTGTAGATGGAGGTCTTGTTTGCTAACTGTTAAATCTGTGAACCTGCTTACCAGAAGGAGTTTTACTCTTTAATACCTATGAATAAATACGGTTAATTCTGCCCAACATATCCTCAATGTACTTGAACAAATATACAGGGGAACTATCCATACTGCTTAAATTGCCAAAATGTCAGTGATGACTCCCACCTATTTAAATGTGTGTAGGTATTTGCACAAGTGTATGTATAAGAAGGAGAGGCAGGGCAGACCATCTTTAACTCTCAAAAAATGATTGATACTTAAAACGAAAATGAAAGAGTAAAGAAAATGGGGTGGGGGGAGTCTCTACGGAAATCAGAATTAGGCACTTCTTAACCTGAGTGTATGAACTTTAAGAACCATGAAATCTAAGATTACATATAATATTCTGTATGTGTGTGTACATATTTTTTTCCTGAAGAAAAGGGCTTCATCAGTTTTCCATAGGAGTTTATAATCCAGAGACGACTCAGAGCCAGTCTTTCAGAAAGCTAAAGAAAAAAATAAAAAGCCTTTCCTGAAAATATGTTGGTTTATTTACTCCAAATAAATTTGAGCTTTTAACGCCAGGGGCCAGAATCAGTAATGTAGACTAAACAAACTGCTGTTGAGGAATTTAGAAGTGTGCAAAGTAATACTATATAGTAGACTGCTAGACCAGTTGCTCTAACTCCAGCTTCATCACCATACGGGTATATTGGTACTTCTTACTTATCTTTATTTTACATCACTAACAATGACTTTGCTTGGTGGGGGAGGCACAGAGAATCAATGAACTAGAATAGTGGTTCTCTCACTTGAGCATGCTTCAGAATCATCTGGAAGGGTTGTTAAACACACAGATCGCTGGGACCCAGACTGCTGGGACTCTGCTCAGACAGTCTGAAATTCAATGGGTTTAAAGTGGCCCCTGAAAATCTGTATTTACAATAGGTTTCCAAGTGATATTCAGACTGCTCATCCAGTGATCATACTTTAAGATCTGCAGTGCTTCTTGATCTTGAGCAAGCAACTAAAGCTTTTTAGGCTCTGTTCTATCTTCTAGAAAAGAAAAAAAACTGTTTCAGAGTAGATGCTGCTGCTTAAATTCCACCTTTAAAATAATAGAAATAAGAGAAAAGTAAAAGACTCGAAGTACCAAGTAATAAATGAAATATAACTGGAATAGAGGACAGCATGCGTCTTGGGCAGAAATGACATACAATTTTAGTAATTCAAGCACTTCCATCTTCTGTGCTTCCACTATACTATGTTCGTAACTAATCTGATGATTTTCCTGCCTTACCCATTAAAGTTAATTAGAGGTAGGAACCTTCTAATTATGGAATATAGCTAGCTCTCGAATATTTGTTAAATGAATAGTACTTTATCTCTTCTATAAAAACTTTGCAAATTGAAGTGGAGCTCTGTGAGGGCAAAGACTATTCAGGGCGATAAAGTCTTCTTAGAATTCTCCATGGAATAAGTACTCAGATGTTAACTGACAAAACTAAGACAAGATGTACTAAAAACATATTTAAAATATAATTTTAAAATGTAGGCTATCATGATAAAATTGTATATATAATTATGTAGAAAAAAAACACCTCAGGGGGTATATTGTACTACAGGTTCTAAGATATATTAGAAATACTTTATGTTCCATTTACCTTAAATTCTTGCAAAGAAACCATGTATGGTTCAGGGATATCTTCTCAGGCTGATGTTTTCTGAATGGAATCAGACTATGCCCCATCACAGTAGATGTATGAACTTAGTTAATGGTGACTATTACCATCACCCAAATGATATTTCTCACACTTTTTTTTTTTTTTTTTTTTTTGGTCACACATTAACTCAAGGAGTATGATCTTGCTCTAGAGCAAAATTTCCAGTAAAACTAATGTAGTAATTCCATATAGAAGGTCACTGGGCAATATTTAAGCTAAGAAGGGAAATATATAAGCAAGCTAATCAATAAATATTGGTGACCACTAGGTAATCAACAGACAGTGGTTATTGAAAAAAGCTGCATGTACTGATAGCTTTAGCTTTAATGCCTATCTCCAACTGAAATAGCGTGATGCCCACTTCATAAGTCCCCTTATTTTCCCTTGCATTTCAAGTCTCTCATCATTAAACAAATTCTTGCTTTAGCAAAGAAAATACCAAAGCTATTATAAAACTATTAGTTTACTTATACCTTGGTGAGCATCAGCTGCATCCCACATGATTTTTAAAGCACCAAACACAAAATAGCCTTGAGCAGACAAAGAGCTCATGACATCTCAAAATCACTTTCTAGATTTAATGAAACCTACAGGCTCATTTTTAAAAGGTACAGATAATTCCATTAAATAAAGTATGGGGATTAGAACATAATTTCTGAAAAAAAAAAACAACAACAACAAAAGCAAATCTGATTATAAAACAGATAAGGATATTAGAAAAATTTGTGTTCACACAAACTGCCACTGGTTTAAAAAGTAAATGGAAATCCTGAAACTATTTTAAGGTAAACAGAAACACACCAAAACTGACTAGCGCACATATGGAAAATCGTAGCAGTCTAAGTTACATTTACTACTACATGATTATTTGAAAACAGCCAAGATGTTTCACAAAAGTAAGAATCTCTGTGAAGAAAAGTTTATCCCAGTCTACTTTAAATATGAACATTATCTGGCAAAGAATCAACTTAAATGGGTTTTCAGAAACTGAGATTATAGAATCTCACAGCAGTGAACAGGCAGAACTGAAGATGACATTTTAGGGAAAACTACTATTATAATATTATTTTCATAAACCCAGATATTTGCCATAAAGACTTACAGAAGCTACACTACAGTCCTGGAAAGACTGAAAAACACAAAAAGAACAAAGTAATCCTAATCTTAAATAGGATAACCTAAAAAAAGATTAGAAATGCTAAAAAATAAAGAGGTCAAAAATATTAAAATTAGTATAACAAAAAGAACTTGAACTTAGTTAAAAGGGGACATTTCAATGGGATGTTATAGTTTTACTTTGATATATTCAAAACCCAGTCTCATTTCAAAAGGTGTGGTCAAGCAGAATATTTTCCTCTTGAAAATGAAGTATTTACCTAAAGTAAAAGGAGATGGATTATAGGAAAACTCTATATTGTCATATTTAAAGATACACCAGATGCTTTAACATATATCCTTCTAAGTAGATCAGCTTTTGTGGCAGTTTGTATTGAGTTTTCCAATTTTTGCTTTAATATAACAAAGTTGTACAAACTCACTGTATTGTCCTCAATCTTCAGTAAATACTGACTTTACATTCCTGACTGCTACTGCACTCCACTGAACTAGCAGCGGATGATGTGCTACTATCTTACTGCATAATGCTGTGTTCAGTCTCCTACTCTCTCATATCAATCTCTGGCTGTTTCACACAGACACCCCTTCTTCATCTGACTGGACTTTCACCTTCTCAAAGGCAAAGAACAGAATTTCTCCCCATATATCCCAAGGTAATTAAAACACTACCATATACATAACGAACATACATTTTTTGAACTTCCTTTATTAATCTGAACCTTGACAAAGTGCCATGACAATGACTCTGAAAAAAATTTAAAAAAAATTTTTTTAAAGATTTTATTTATCTATTTGACAGAGATCACAAGTAGGCAGAGAGGCAGGCAGAGAGAGAGAGAGGAGGAAGCAGGCTCCCTGCTTAGCAGAGAGCCAGATGCGGGCCTGGATCCCAGGACCCTGAGATCATGACCTGAGTGGCAGGCAGAGGCTTTAACCCACTGAGCCACCCAGGCACACCCCCACCCAGAAAAATTTTAAAGGCCTGAAATAGCTAAGCTATACAAGTTAGTATCCACAAGGATTAAATGGAAAGACAAGGATTAGATGGAAAGGTGGTATTAGAATGTATCAAATATGAAGTACTGAATGCAGGATACAAAACTTAAAAAAGAAAGCAGCTATTATCTAAGCAGGTACAAGAGAACCCATTCTTTCTCATTTTCAGTAAGTGTTAACAGTTTGCTGACTACCAATCCCATCTAATAACCACAATTTAAGGAATGCTCTATTAAATGAAAAATCAGACTTGGTCTGCTACTATATATTATTTTTTGTGTAAACTGAATAAAGACACCAAATAATATATTTTTCTCAGAGACCCCATATTATCATCTATCATGTTCCCACATAGTAGTCTACATATCAAAGACTAGGGGAAATATCTTCGATTAATTCAAGGTAGTTTATGTGACATGCTCAAGAACTTCCACAGGAGCAAAAATCTAGAACTGAATTATTTATAATCCTTTAGCTAGAGGACAGGCAAACATGGAACTTATAAGGCTTCACAGCTATATTATACTTTTAAAGGCATTTTGTTGCTTTGCTTACAGAGAACTGATGTACCATAAGCAAACCTGTAAGTAATGAACTCAGCTACAGTATATTTACTTTTTGATTAAAATGTTCACTTTTTTATTTAAAATACTCAAGTATTAGTGAATATACCGTAATCCCAATATCTAATTGAAAATTCAATTTTTAGCAATTAGAACTCATACATCGGAGTATGACTTCTTACAAGGGTAACTACCTAACACCATTTTATTTATTTATTTTTTTAAAAGATTTTATTTATTCATTTGACAGAGAGAAACACAGCTAGAGAGGGAACACAAACAGGGAGAGTGAGAGAGAGAGAAGCAGGCTTTTTGCTGAGCAGGGAGCCCGATGTGGGGCTCAATGTGGGGCTCCATGTGGGGCTCGATGTGGGGCTTGATCCCGGGACTCTGGGATCATGCCCTGAGCTGAAGGCAGTCACTTAACCAACTAAGCCACCCAGGCGCCCCTACCTAATACCATTTTAAAGAAAAGTATTCTTAGCCTTAAAGAAAATTAATTCATTTTAAAGTCAGAAATGTGCTAAAACTTTACCTTTGTTTTTAAAAAGTTTTAAATTTGAAGTTTTCCATAAGAAAATAATTACTTAAAGTAAGAAAATGCTAACCAACCTTAAAAATTTTATACGTAACTGAGTAAAACCAATGTATAAAACTATTTCTTTCCTATGTGCTGAATGTTAATTACATGTCCAGTTCTTGGTATAGGTAAGGCCTCAAGTATCCAGGTATAGGAATTGAAACTCCAGTTCTAGAATTTAGTATATTTTTTATCCCTAATCAATTTGAAGTTAAAAAAAATAACAAATATTTTAAAATAATGTATTTGTTAACTGAGATATGTTAGTATTAAGATGTTCTATATAATGAAAAAAAAGTCAGAATGAAAATATTGTCCCAGATATTCAAGTGCTTAAGAATTTTCTACAATGTTAATTTTGCCAAATAGTAAGGAACTACCCAGTGGTTTAAGACGTCAACTGAAGTTTGTAGCTGTTGCTGTATTTTTAAGAACTTCAACTTCAAATACCTCAACCTTTTATGGAAAGATAGAAATAACAGAACAAATTTTGTATCATAAGTACCCTTAAGGTCCTCAAAAGAGAGAACCACATTGCTTTTAAAACCACTTGGGAGGTCATACACTACGCCTTGACTGCCTCAACCCAATTCCCACCCCTTCTCCCCAATAAACCAGGACCTTTGCATTCTAAAAATAAAGTGTGTGTATGTGTGGAGGGTGCACAGGGAGGAAGAGGCCAAAATAGATCACAGAAAGTTTAACAGCTGGCTAAAAAGACCTTTCATGATCTGATTCAAGGTTCTCCTTTTATAAATATAGAAACTATGACCCAAAGACATGAAAGCCTATCAGCTATACCCTCAGATGTCATAAGGACTGAGAAAAAGGAAGAAAGTTCAGGTTTCAGACCTCTTTTCCTCAGTTCATTCACTTCCCACTATCTTTTTCTTCAAGACACTCTACAACTTCATCACATCACACCTCTGGCGTAGGGTTTAAAGAGAATGCCAATATCTTTGCAGTTTACCAAAAGAAAAAATAAAAAAAACCTTTAAGCACCTAAATCCTTTTACATAAAATGAATTTACCTAAAATCCTAGGTTATAAAACAGGTAAGAACAAGGTGGCTTTGACTGAAATCTAAGTGGGAGCACTGGAGGCCCTCATCTTAGAGCAGCTCAGGGGCTGACTTCCCTTTCATTATCACCTATATCTACTCTCTAGCACTCCACCAACTGAAACCATCTCAATAACCTCCTTTCTCAACATGTGACCCACCCCCATTGTTCCTTTATGACAGCTAATCTGTCTTCTCTCTTCTCCATAGTTAAATATTCCTCATTTATGCATCCTTTTACTTGTTCTAGCACATGCTCTTCAAATAATTATGTCCTGTCCTTTCTAAAAACATGTCCCTTGCCATCTTCAAGATGATTATAGTTTTCCTCTTCTAACATACTATCTCCTAGGCATTTATGTATTCAATTTGAACAACATAAAAGTGCTACCATAAAAATGTCATTAATATGGTCTACCTAGGCTAGAGTGGAGAAGAACATAGAAATAGATGGAGAACTAACTTAAATTATTAACAAAATAATAAATCACAAATTACCTGAGATAACTACTTATTTCTTCTTAGACTTCTCTAAATTACCTGAGATAACTACTTATTTCTTCTTAGACTTCTCTAAAATAAATGCTAATAACAGATTACTGAAGTTACTGCTAATGCTCGAGATTTGAAAGCTATTGACAAACGTATTATTAATCTATTTATAGAGTCCTTACTTGTAAAATCATCTCATGTTGATAAATTAACTAAGGAAGAGCCTTAGCTAAGGATAACATAACTCCATTCAGTGGGCTCCCACAATGTCAAGTCTATGCTCATTCAAGCTTCGGCTCTGCAGTAAAGAATCCTCATGTAGGACTGAGTTTTCTACTTGTCCTGTAATAATTCTCATCACCGGGTACCCAGTATGAATTCAAATTTAGTCTGCAGGAAAAGAGACAGCATTTTGTAACCACAAAGGGCTTGAAGGTAATTTAAGACTGATTCCTAGTGTTTTTGGTTTAAGGTTTTCTACAGAAAACTGATTATTTGGAAGAAGATAGTATACAACAATGGTGACAAATTTTAGAATAAAGAAATACTATACATGAAGTTTTTCTTAAAGGTAAAAAAAATTGAAGCTAGGAATTCTTTAGAAATATACCTCAAGACAAATGAAGATTTCATGACAAAAATTTGCTAAAAAATTTTGTAGAACACTGACAAAATGTAAAAATGATATATGATTTTGTCCCCAATTGAAAATAATTCCAAAATATAAAATCTGTTCAGTTTGACTGATGTTTAAAGTCAGGTGCTCTTGGGCATATAATTCCTTTTTCCAAAGAATTACTTATAAATTTGAAAATAAAGCATTTTATATTAAATAAGTGACTTTTTAAAAAATAAATTGGTTTAATGTTCTTTGACATATGCTTAAAAAGGTATAACTTGAAAGTAAATAATAAATCTTACTCATAATATAAATACTAAACTCCTAGTCAAAATCCTGAAAAATATACACTGTGCAGCCTACCTGGTCTATTCTGGATGTTCCGGCTGCAGTGCACCAACTATCTTGGAGTGAATCTGAGCCCCAAGCTGGTAACTGCAAACTAGATCTCACCTTCAATAGCATAGAAGTTTTCATCAGAAATAAGCAGTTCTCTTCCCCACACCCACCCACCAAGAAAAAAAAAAAAAAGAAGAAAGTAAACAAAAACAATCAAAGTTCCTTCTATCTTGTATCTTTGGTCCTCTAAAAGTCCTAGGGGGACAAAAATCTCATTTTAAATAATTATAAGGACCTTTATTAGCCTAGAATATCACTAAAACATTAAAAGATGTGAAAAAAATGTCTAATCATCATAATTACTAGGCCACATTTAGAAAAAAATAGTTTGAACCAGGGAGGACAAATTTTAATTTGATACAAAAAGCCCTGATATTATTATATTATTTTGCCATAATCACAGCTGTGCTAAGTATATTCTAATGTGTGTGTGTGTGTGTGTATACACACAGCTGATCACAGTCAAATCTACGCACAATTACTTAACATTTTAGTTTAGTTACATTAGAGAAGAAATTCATTTTGGTGGCCTATTAAAGATGAATAAATTAAGGCATTCTTGAGTTGCCAATCAAAAGCTTCAACCTGTATTTAAGAAATACAGCTGGATTTTCTAGATTTTATGAAGCTTCTACTGTGTGTTTAGAGAATTTTTTAGTCTCAATTTTCTCTACAAGCATGCTTTATTCTTTGGCAATTAAATTATATGCTTAAAAATTAAAACTTTTTTATGCTTTAATCTGTTACTTTTAACACACTACTACTACTACTACTACTACTACTACTACTACTACTACTACTACTACTACCGGACCACCACTACCACCACCACTCAATTTCTTACTTAGAAAGATAAACATTAGCTACAAGACCATTTACATACCATTCTTACCTGTAAGGGTAAGAGTGTATTACTATTGTTGTCTGTTCTGAACACATTATCTTCAATCCAAGACTTTGGAGTCAGTGATGGAGTAGAGCGAGTAAATTTCGGTGGTGCTATGACATTACCAGAAAATGGTTTCTTCAATGGCGATATCTGATTCATAGTTCCTGGAATTCCCATGTTTCCAGTTCTACGATGATCTCTGCCATGCATTGCTCCCCAGGACATACTTCCAGTGCCCCAGCCACTGCTCTGATGGTTGCTCCAAGGAGATTGTTTCAGAAGAGGCTGAGAAAAACACATCTGTTTAAATTATAGGCATTTTAAGAGTTTATAATTCAAACTCAAATTTGGGTCTGTGCTAAAAATATATACAATCTTAGAATAAAATCTCTAAAGGCAACAGAATATATCTTAATAGGTTACGAACAGTAATAGGTTTGAGATCTTGCTATATGAAAACATGTTCATTTAATGCTAGTTGAGTTTTCATCCTCTTGTCCACTTAAAATTATAATGAACAAAGATGCTTCATGACAATTATTAAAATAGAACCATGCAATTACTTTTCTTTCCCTTCAGAATTGTATACATAAGAAGAAAAATAAATACTTGAAAATTGAAATGAACTTTGAAAATCCTTAAAGATATAACCTACACTGTGATCTCAAAGCAACCATATTCTGCTAGGTGTACAACCACAAATATGGTCCTTAATTAATAAAGCTGTGAGTAATGACAGGAGTAAAATAGGTAGACTTTACGGTTCCAAAAAAAATTGTACCACTGCAACAGCAGATAATGGTAATATTTGGTAGTGTTCTCTTGCATGAACTAAAAATGCCTTTTAGTATAGGAACATAATAGAAAATATGTCTTTTTTGCACTGTTTAACTTTTTAAGATATTTTATTCCAATTTTAATGTAGTTTCTTTTAAACTGTTTTTGTTTTTCTTTCACTTAATTATCCATGAACAATTAAGCAATTATCTGATGTTACCCATAGGTGGATCCACTGAGATATACTAAAGATAAACAACTATATGCTTTGATTATCCTAGTAGAGATCTTAATAATAATACAAATCTCCATTTGGTTCATTCATTTTCAAAAGTAATTATATTCTAAACTAGAACCTATGACAAAAAAAAAAGTTGCAAATCCACCAACAGGCAATTATTGTAGGTTTCTGAAAAGTATTATTTGCTAGCAATTATGTTGTCAATAAGCTTACAGCTAACATCCAGCTAAAGGAAGTATGGACCATGCAGTTGCTATAAGTAAATAAGCTACTGTAAGTATTCTTAAAACAAAACCTCCTTCCTATAAGACAACTTAAAGAAAAAAAAAAAAGACTGGATCTATAGTACCTACTTAATTTTTTTTTTTAAATGCCAATACAATCATGAATATACACTGCCCCCTCCACATATTCAAAAGTATAGCTCAAGGACCATAAACAAATTACTCCATTCTTGAGGGGGCCTTACTTTCCTTACTGATACTGTGTTCAAGTTCTCTTCCAGTGATCTAAAATTCCATATGACAGCTGTATGACCTCTTAAACTTCACTGTGAGAACCATCTTCTGACAAAAAGCAGATTATATTTAAATATGAATCATGGTATATGGTCTTCTAATGTTCTATATCAGGGCTCCAAGAATACAAAAGTACCTATAAATAATTTTCTGTGGCAAGCTTCAGTTTCAAAAACGAAGACCCTGGCACACAAAAGATAACTGCTCAAGATTATGTAAATCATAGGAAAGTGACATATTATTTCAAAATTCCATATTTTCAATCCTCACAGGCCACATTCTCGTTTCTCGGGGAGACACCAGTGATTCAAAATAAAAACTGTTAACTGTTACTCCGGTTGATTTAAATAAACTCTTAACTGTTACTTTGGTTAGATAGTATTCACCTTTTAAAAGGTTAGCCCTTGAAAACTTTACTGGTCAATGGAAAAAGTTATAGGAGGAAGCAGGCACTGGTGAAGGTCCAATTTTGCTCTCTCTCAAACCTTAATCACGAAAATGACCTTAAACATACTAATCACTACAATAAATGCTGACTGGATCAAAAAAGAACAAAATACTCTTTCAATGTCCATTAACCAACCCAGCGGTCATTCAAACATTGTATTGAGAAGATAACAAAACAAGAGCTTGAATCAGGAAGGACCCGGATGAATAAAAAAAAAAAAACCTGCCCGGTGTTATTCCATAATTGCATTACCCACCGAAAATATACATACCCCATAATTCAAGAAAAGGGAAGGCCACCAAAAAAATGAGAAGTCCTCCTTTCAAGGCATATAACACGAACCCCGGATTCAAGTTTGGTTTTGTCTTAAAAGCCACCAAATACTCCTCAAACACGAAGAGGCGCAGAAACTAACCCAATCTCCCGAATCTCGGGGGCACCTCGGCGGTAACCAAGTGAGCCCCCAGGCCCAGCTACTCTCTACAGTCGTCTGACAGCTCGGGACCGAGCCCGCGGCGCGGCGGCCGCTGCTCTCCCGACGCCGGGCCCCTGGCGGGCGCGGCGGCGCGGCCGGCAGGGCGTCCTGGCCGGCCACCGCCTCGCGGGCCGGACCTCGCAGAGGCCGGGGCAGAATGAAACAGACGCGAAGAAAGCCTTTCCGTCCGTTCCCTCATTGGACGACCGGGAAGAGTCACGGGCGCCCCACACGCACCGTCTGCGGTGATCATGTTCCTCCTTCCCAAGTTCGCTTCCCACGACCGCTCGTCCGACGCTGCCGCGCAAGCCCGCCGGCTCCGCGTCCCCCGCCAGTCCTCGCCGCGTCTCCCGGGCTTTCGGATCGCGGACAGCGGCCCTCTGGGTCAGGGGCGCTCGCTGCGAGGGACGGCCGAGCCGGCGCGACCTCCCGTCGCCACCACCGCCCTTAGTCCCGGCGCCATTCGGCTCCTGCCCCAGCCCCCATCGCCGCGACGGGCGTTCGAGGGGGCGCCCGGCCGGGGAGACTTCCAGCGCGACCCCCTTTCCCGAGCCTCACAGCCCACGGTAGCCACTGCCCGCCCGCCCCGCCGGGGACTGGTGTCCCGAGTCCTGTCACCCGTCTCCGCTCCCCCGCCTTCGAGTCCCACTCTCACTTGGGCGAGTGGCCCTCGTCGTCCCGGTCCTGCCCCGCGGCGCAGCCGGGCCGCCGCCCGCCGTACCTGGTGGTGGTTGTAGGAGTTCCTCTGCTGCAGGAAGGCGGCAGCCGCTGCCTGGTGCTGCTGCTGGAGCTGCGGGCTGACGGGCGACCTCCGGCTCGGCGGCTGCTGCGGCGCCGCGGGCGGTGGGGGCTGCTGCTGAGGTAAATTCATGGCGGGCGGCGGCGGCGGGGGCACGGCGGCCGCCGAGAAGGGGCCGCCGAAGCCGCCGCCGCCGCCGCCGCCGCCACCGCCGCTCGCCGGCACGCTGAGTCCCGCGCAGCCGTGCGGGGACACCGGCGAGAAGCTCGGGAAGAAGGCCGGGTTCATGGACGACGGCAGCCCGGGGTAGAAGCCGTTCTCTGAATCGGGGCTGGGCGGCGGCATGGCGCTGAGCGAGCCTCCGCCGCCGCCGCCACCCGGGGTGGCGGCCGAGGAGCCGGGCGGCTGCGGCTGCGGCTGCGGCGGCTGCTGGGGCGGAGGCGGCTGCTGCTGCTGGGGCGGCGGCGGCTGCTGCTGCTGGGGCGGCGGCGGCGGCGACGCGGTCTGCACCGACCAGGGGGTGCCGAAGCCGGGCAGTGGCGGCGGCGACGCGGAGCCGCCTCCCCCTCCGCCTCCGGGGGGCCCCCCGCCCCCGCCGCCGCCTGGGTGCGGAAGGTCCGGGCTCTGCAGGCTGCTGAAGGCGCCCGCGCCGAGCGCCCCGCCGGGCAGGAGGTTACTGGGACTGTTGAGCAGAGGGTGGTTGGGGGACTCCATGGAGCCCGGCGCGGGGTTCACCGGCGGCGTCGAGGGGGCCAAGCCCGCATTGGGGGGCTCGGCGGCGCTGCCCTCGCCCGCGGCCGGGGTCTTGCGAGGGCTGCCCGCGCCTCCGTGGCGGCGCCGCGGGGCTGAGGGCGGCGAGGGCTGGAGCTGCGGGAGCGGGGGCAGGTCGGCCGGGCGCTGCCGCGGGGCGAAGTCCTGCGGCGGAAGGTGCTGCGAGTGCGGTACGCTGAACTGCTGCGGCTGCTGCTGTTGTGGCTGCTGGCGCTGGGCAAGCTGCGCCGGCTGGAGGAGCGGGCCGGGCGGTGGCGGCGGCGGCGGTGGCGGGCTGAACCGGCCGGGGCAGTGGAGCGGCGGCGGCTTCGAGTCCGGAGGGTGGGGAAGGTGGGGAGGGCTGAACTCTTTCCTCTTCTGGCTGCTCAGCTGCTGCTGCTGCCGCTTACTGAAGTCCTGCGGGGAGGAGGTGCGGCAGCAGCAGCAGGAGGAGGCGGAGGAGGAGGAGGGGTGGTGCAGACTCGGTTTGAAGTCCTGGGAGGGGAGGAGGTGGGTCACACCCGCGTTCGTGCTGCCGCTGGGGTGGTGGTTGGGGAGTTTCTCCGCGGCCACCGCCCCCGAGAGCGGCCGCGCCGGCAGCTGTGTCAGCCCCAGCAGCAGCTCATCCTGCATGGTCTGCTGATGTGCCAGGAACGGGGAGGAAGAGGAAGCGGCGGCGGCCGAGCTGCCCGCGCCGCCGCAGCCGAGGGGGATAGGAAAGGGGGAGGCGGCCTCCGAGATGCCGGTGACAGGCAACGGCGGCGGCGAGAGCGGGCCGAAGGGCGTGGCGGAGGGCTGCGGGGCGGCGGCCGTGGCGGGCCCCACGGCGTAGGGACGGTACACGCCGCTGCTGAACGGGGACCCGGGGCTGTTGCTTCGGAACGGGGCGGTCCGCAGCACCCCAAACCCAAAGTCCCTCATTTATCAGGCCGGCGGCTGCGGGAGGAGACGCACCCCGTCCGCTGCCCCGCCTAGGAAGCCGCCAGATCTGGGGCGGCACCGCAGTGGTGGAAGGAGGGGGAGTCAGTGAGAGGGACACCGTGACTGAGCCAGGGGCACCTACTTCAGCCCCGCCAGCCCTCGCGGCAAATCACCGCCGCCACCCGAGACCGGCTCGGGCACCGCCACCTCCGCCGCCGCCGCGGCCGCCCTCGCCGCTTAAGAACTCCGGAACGTGCGTCAGCGCCACCTCACAATCGTACCGCCCCCCGCGGTGCGTCCCGGCACGCGCGGGCGCGAGGCAGCCGCGTCCCCGCTGTCCCGCCCCCGCCCCGCCCCTCATTAATATGCTGGCTCGGCCAGGGCCGCGCTTAAGCTCCGAGGAGGGAGGCGGGAGCACGGGAGCGGGCGGCGTGTCTCCTCCGGCCCCTTCGGCATCTAGGGAAAAAGAGAAGTCGGTGGCGGTAGCCGGCAGCTGATTCGGGTCTGGGCGCCCGCCGCGCGCGCACAAGGGGGAGCGCGCGCGGGCGTGCCGACGGTTCCTGGGCAACGGCCCCTCCCGGCGCGGGGTCCGCGCAAAGGCTGCCTTTGGTCGCACGCGCTCCGCTCCGCCCCCGTCGCCCTCGCAGCCCCGCCTCCTTCCTGTCACCTCCGTCCCTCCCTTGGTCACATGAGGCCTGGCTGCTGGGACGCGGGCTTACGGGGGAAGTAGTGTCCCGCGGGGGAAACTGAGGCCGGGGAACCCGACTGGGAGCGGCTCCCAGTCACGGCGGTCGCGCGCGGCCTGCACTTTGAGAGCACAGCGGGGACACGGGCCCCTAACGCCCTTCGCGTTCAGTCCGGTGGTCCTTAGGCCAGCTAGGTCTTGTGGGCGCTGCCTGCTTTGCAGACCGCTGAGCGGCTCTCCACACATCGTGCCCCACCACGTCCTCTACTTGGAGCTCTCGTCGTCGCTCCAGAAAGCGCCTTCTTGGGCTAGTTTTTGTTTTTAGCTTCTCGTACTGCGTGCTGTTTGAACCTTGCTGCAGCCACTTGAAGGTGTTCTTCTGCAGGGCAAACATGAAACCCAGCTGCACACCAAACGTTTTTACTGGGGCACTGAGGAGCAAAGCCCCAGGAACTTAACCGGGCTCCGTGTGGCTGTCTACACACATACATGCATATAATGGGTTAGGAGGCGAGCTCCCATGGTAACCCTGGGCCAGTTCCAAGTCTTAGTATTTCATAAAACCATTTAATGTGCCATCATCAGGACTGCTGTGTGTGGGACTCCTCCCTGCCACACTCATTCTGGCTTTCCTGTCCCTCCCTGTCCCTCCAGGGAGACTCAAATTTAAGCAATTCCTAAGCTTTATGAGTTTTCAAGGGAGAAAGATTTCTCACATCAGGGAAAAACGGAGGTTCTGACTCAGCAACAGACTTGTTGAGGCTTGCAAAATGGAAGGGGAGAGAGCTTTCCATGGTGGAGCTCTTGTTGGAAGCAATAGAAGGGGAACTAATCCTGTGCATTTCCTTTTCTAAAGAAGCATTTATCATAGAGAAAAAAATTGTGTGAGGGTCTAGATAAAGAATAACAATGATTCTGTTTTGCAATTTTAACTTTTTCTTGGCATTTAGAGAAATGAAACTATTGAAAGATCCCAGAATACGAACTATCCCCAAAAGCAATAGAGGGGGTGTCCAGACTACTTGATTTTTTATTTTTTTTTAGTTGAGATATAATTGACCTATAATATCGTATTGGTTTTAGGTGTCCAACAGAATGATTAGATATATCTGTATGTTGGGAAGTAATTATCACAGTAAGTCTAATTAACATCCACCACCACACATAGTTAAATTTTTTTTCTCTTGAGACTGTACTTGGTTTTGATTTACAACTGGATTAAGATTAGTGTTCTAGATTATAAATGTACACTCCTACTGTTGTAGGCAGAGTGTACATTTTCATGAGTCCTCATTCTGTATTCAGTTTCTACTTTTGTTATTTCAGTGTTTCAAATTTACATAAATCAGAATAAGCATGGTAGAAAGAGAGCAACATTGCAGAAGGAAAATATGTTTCATGTATTACCTTTATGTCTGATAGACTGTCTAATGAACTAAGTTTGATACTGCCTTTATATTAGGAGAAAATTTCCTTAAAAAACTCAAATGGTTCAGAAATTGGTCAGGTGTATAGAAAACTGGTTGTGTTAATCTCAAAACAATTTTTAGCAATGAGGCAAAATATAGAACTGGAGAAGCACTTTTATTATTTTAAATTAAAGTGTCTAGAAAATCACTTGAGCTCATTACAATTAAAAACGTAGATGGCCATTTCCACAGCACCTATTGGTATATTCTTAACTTTTATTAATCAATGTATTTTACAGGGAAAAACTACTCCACAACTGAAGACTTTAAGACTGTCTTAAAAATGAACACTTTTTTTTCCTAAGTGAAGTTATATTTGGAATCTTATGCAGATCCACCAACAAATCTTGAAACAGAAAGAAAATATAGGCATGAAAATTAGCTCAATCATCCACTAAAATTGCAGTTAGTGTAATGTATGAAGGAGAGAGAGCATATATTCACAAGACAAATGCTGCCATTCTGGGCTAAAGTTTGAATAAAAGTAAGATTTCTTGGTGTTCTAATACTGCTTTTGTTTTGGGGAATTTAGAGATCTCCAAAACAGAGAAGAGCCGTCATGCTTAGTATTATGTAATAAGGTCAAATTTCATTTTAAGTACAGCAAATTCCAAAATCCACCTGTCAGGCGCCTGCTTACCACTTTAACATCTCAGAGTGTTGTAAGTATCTCATTTTTTTTATAGAGAAGACAGTTATATCCTGAAGTCTCTATCTTTTAGTTTGGTGATCATGCCATCATTGAAAATATTCAAACAGAAAGGTTTCCCCATGGTGGAGGTGGAGGTGGATGAGAGGGGAGGGATTATGGTCCTCTAGTAGCTCCAATGCCAAAATCTTATGAGGCTATATTCTATGTTGACCATATGATCATTAACTTAGTCCCTGACCTTATTTGACAGTCTCTTGTTCATTTCCTACTATTGTCCTGGGCCAATGTTTTAAAAAATATTTTAACTACAACCTAGGACACACACATATACCTGTGTACCTGAAATAAAGCTTTAAACAATTCTTGCTCTTTATACATGCAATAAAATCTATTTTTAAATTCTATGCACTGTATTAAATCACTAAATTGATCTCAAATCACTAAGTTGATTTCAAGTCCCATGATTAGGCCATGAGCTGAAATTTATTAACACAGTCCTAGAAGACTATTTCACACCTCCTCTTCTATCACAAAGCCTTCTGACACCATCTCTCTTCCTCTCATTTTCAGCTGACCTGGCTTTCTATTTCCCTGAGCAAATAGAAGTAGTTTTAGGAGGGATTCCACAGGTCCTCAAATGTACCCTTTTCCAGTCACTGTTCCTCTATTCCTATACACCTTCTTCCCTCCTCCTATATGGAGGGCCTGCCCAGACCCCATGCTCTCATCTAAGGCTATCTCCTTACTTGCTACACCAGATCCTTCCCACACCTGCTCAGGATATGACTTCATAGACATCCCAGTCTCCTAGCTATCCTCCATTTAACATGTCCAATATTGAACTCCCCCATCTTGGTAGATAACACTCCATTGTTATAGGTTGCTCAGGCCCAAATCGAAATAATAATAAATAAAAAGGTCATCCTTGATATCTATTTTTCTTACAGCATATTCAAACTATTATTACATGCTGTTTGTCCTACCTTTAAATTATATCTAGAATCCAGCCACATCTCACCATGCCCACCAAGCAGACCAAGCCAGGCCAACATAATTTCTCACTGGCTTGTTGTTCTCACCTCCTAACTATCCTACCAGCCTCTGGTCTTGTCTACCTACAATCTATTCACACAGCATCCAAAGGGCTCCTTTCATTAAAAAAAAAAAAAAGCATATAACTATGTTATGTTAGTCACCCTGCGGTACATCATTAGTTTTTGATGTAGTGTTCCATGATTCATTGTTTGTGTATAACGCCCAGTGCTCCTTGCCCTCCTTAATACCCTCAAAATGGAAGACAGACCAACTTCCCTGACTAAATACTTATATTTTCTAGAATAATTGTTAAGACATTTTCAATAACCAAATGGTTATTCATGATTGCCTCCTCTCTCCACTAACCCCTCTTACCATTTCTACCCACAATAGAATCTTTATTTCTTTGACACACCAGGCCAAGTCAGCCTCAGAGTCTTTGCCCTTATGATTCTCACTGCCTGGAGTACTTGTCCTCTAAATACCAGCAGGGCTTGCTCTCATGTTTTTCATGTCTCTGTCTCATTTCTTTTAGATCTCTGCTCAAGCTTATTTTCTCAGTGATGTCTTCCCTGACCACCATTATAAAATAACAACTCCTTCCTTCCGCTCCAGCCTCCCTATTACTTGAAAGTGGTTTGATTCCTCCCCGCCCCCCACCTGGCACTCTGTGTACTTCCATTGTTTATCTGTCCTCCCTGTTATATTACAAACCACATGAGGAAAGGTACATTGTCTCGTTCACTGCTGCATTTCCACACCTAGAACAATCCCAGCACATAATAGGCACCCAGGAGTCATTAAATTGCATATACTGCTCCACAAATGAATAATAGTTTTAGAAAATAATAGCTATGAGTATACTATAGTAATATAAGGGTCTTTATTTATTGGTAAGGATTACGCAGACCACCCACATGCTGTTAGAAATTATAAGCAAGGCAAGATATTTCTAGGCATCGACAGGGTATGTGTTTGAGGACATATAGATAGGGCAACTCAGGATTGTAACACAGGGGGATAGGTAAACCTGGACTCCAGGAGGCAAGACTTCTGTTTTAGGAGCCTAGAGGCTGGTTCCAGGCTTTAGAGACTGGGGTACTGAGGAAGGAGATTGAAAATGCAAGGGTTCATCACAGGAACTTGAGCAAAGATAGGAGTTAAGGCTCCAACTCATAGAAACAGAATGAGTTCACATAGAATAGTCACAAGGCCAACTTGATGCTGAGCCACCAAGCTGCTGGTTTCCTACTGCTGCTTGGCCTGTAAATGGCAAAGGGTTAGTCTTCACTTGAGGCTCACTGGTCTGGCTTTGGGTTGTGGGAAACCGTGGAAATTAAGGCCCATACTGACCTTGTGCAATTTCAAATTGTTTTATTGACACAGTACCCCAGAGTACCACTATCTTTAATACTTCTGGTTATTTTTCTATTTTTCCACACTTCCTTTCATACTGCCCCCATTGCCTGCCTTCTTTTTGCATGTCCTTTACATGTTACAGTTCCTTAGGCTTACATTCTTGGTCCTCTTCTCTACTTCTATATACTCTTTCTGGGTAACCTTATCCACTATCATATTTCCAAATAATCATCTTTATGCTAATGTATAACAAATCTCTGCTGGGCCCAGAGGCCAAATTCATATTTCCAGCTGCCTGTTAACCAGCTTGACCTGGATGTCCCTCAGTCACATCAATTCAGTATGTCCATACCTGAATTTATGTTCCCCCAGACCCACTCCTCTTCTTTTGTTCCCTATCTAGATTAATGGTGTCCTGGAAACATGAGTCATCCTCTCCCTCTCTTACCATCCAAAAACAATTGGTCACCATACTCTGTCAATTTTGTTGTAGAAATACTGCTCAAATGTTGCCCCCTCAGTCCATTATTCTGTCTGTGCCTTAGCTCTCAATCTTTTCTCTATCTTGCCCTAGTGCAGAGCCTCTTAGCTGGCTTTCCTACCAGTTCCTCTTCTGAATCTCTTCCCTTTAAAGGCATCAAAAAACAACTGTAATCCTGTCGCACATCCTGGTCAATAAGCACTTTCCTAGCTTCTACATTTATCACCTCCAAACTTGCTGATGAATAGAACCTTTCAAAAGTTATTTGCAACCTGCCTCTTTGCCTTTATTGCCTGTCACTCCCCATAATACCCAATCCTCTGGCTCAGAACATGTCTTTTCATAGCTTGATTCTTTTGCACATGATCTATCTATTTTCTGGAATACCTTTTACCTCTTTTCATCAACTAATGCTTCCTTACCATTCAAGACACAGTTCCAATGACATAGCCCTTCTTGTTTCACCCTGGACAGTGAGTTAAACCCTCTTCTACATTCTTTGACAACATGGTCATAATAATTTTTTTATTAGAACATTTGTCACCTGGACCATAATTATCTGTTCTCCTTGGCTATCTGCCCTTTTAGACTCTGAGTTGCTCTAGGTCACAGACTTTCCTTTATGTATCTCTGCATACCTTTGTCTGCCATTTTACCTGAAACACAAGGGCTCAGTTTATGGATTAATGAATTGCCCAGTGAATGCTATAGAAAAGAGAGATGAAAAGAAGGAGAAGAGAAAAAGAAGGAAGGAAGGGAAGGAGAGAAGAGAGAAGTAAGGGAGAAAAATGTCTTCAAAGCACAGTTATAAGGAGATCTACCATTCTCTAGAAAACCGTAATATTAGTGACTTACATTTGCTAGAGGAAAAAAGAAAAAAAAAAAGCACAGATTGTAACAACAAACAACAAAATTTCACTCCCTTTCCCATTGTTTTCTTTGGCCATACCAACCTGAACTCCATTCTGGTTGTTATGCTATCCAAGGATGAAGGCACTGACAAAGGAAAATATCTAGAATCTTTCCCTGCTGCTAATGTGTAAACTCGAAACATAGGAGAAGGTCTTCACAGTTTATGACACACTTTGTGGAGCCTGGGTCATTTGTCATCCAACTCCAGTACTCCCACCTAGGAAAGGAGCCGTCAACCTCTGCAGTAATTCCTGCCACATGCTCATTGGCACATAGACTGACTTAACAGTTCTATCACTTCTTGACTTGTATTTTTACGCATATTCACCTTGATTAGATTATAAATCACTGGAGGCAGTGGCTATACCTTATATATTCCTTTCTTTTCCTAGTTCTTCTTGATGCATTAGGGTACCCAGAAACTATTTATTGAGTGTCTGCTATGTGTCAGACACTGCACTGGACCCTAGGGATACAACCATGAGCCAAACCAAAGACACACTCACTATTCCATGGCATCACGGATACTGTTGATAGCAACTGTGATAATTTCTGGCCCTAATTGTCTAGACAGAGTCATAAACGCTGAGATTCTAGGCCGAAACTGACCTACTAAATTAGTCCTACATGCTGCAACATAGCCTTGCTGGACTGGTCATGGGTGGAGCCCCAGGATGAATATGGAATATTGAGCTAAGGCAAATTCAGCAGGAAGGCAGAAGAAATCCCACACTGAAACACATTGTAATCCTAGTTGGAAAAGGGATTTTCACTTTTTATTTCCTTAACTTGTTACAGTATACTTGGTGACTAGATAAAGCAAACAATATTCCTATTTTAGAGTTGTAAAAACCAAAGCCCAGAAACAGAGTTATTTGCTCCCGGTAGTTTGCAGAGCCCAAGCTTAAAAAACCACCATCTCCTCATTGGTCAGTCTGCGGCTCCATTAGCTGTCTTTTGGGCCATCACCTGAGATGTGCAATATGTGTGAGCCAAACTGAGCCGCAGGGACAGGCACTGAGAACAATGGTTGTTACTTCTATTAAAGCAAAAGGGATGGAAAGTGTAATATTTTAAAACTTTTCAGTAACACCTCACTAAATGAATAACAATTGGCAGTAGTGATCTCAGAATGAAAGCATTTTGTTTTCCAAATACATAGCCCACAAAAATTCAGAAATACTTCTCAAATGCGCATACTATTTTTTCTCCTGTTAGAATCATGAGGCCTGGCAGTATATATTGGATATATTGCATTTAATTCTTTTCTTTCATTCTGGAAAGCTAATTCCTTCACTTGATAAATTATTCTCTACAGAGCAAAGTGGAGAAGGTTTTTGACTAAATATTTAAACTTTATGTCAATGAATATTGCATCTATCAAATTTGATCTGAATATTTTTAAAATCTTAAAAAGATTAAAAGTTTAAAATTTGTTTTGTCAACTCTGAATGTTTGATAACAAAGAAAAATTATGAAATTTATTTGGTACTAGGCATTTCCTCCCTCTTTATAGAAGATTAAGTATAGAGGCAATTTACATTTAAGGTGGATATTTAATATTAGCCCAGGTTAGTGCTTCATCCTTACTGGTATCTGTTCACTTTTATTCTGTTCCAGGTACGAATGTAGGAGTTTATATCATCTTATATCCAAAATTCATGTATAAATGTAAGTCATTGTATTAAATTTGCAGAACATAATCCATAGCAAGAAGAAACATAGATCTCAATTTTCAATAGAAAATAATTATAGACATATTTGTAAAAAAAAAAAAAACTTTAGAAAGTTTTCATAAGTACGTGAACCATATATATAAATACTAATGGTTTTTAGGCCACAGTTGATCCATGTTTTTTTTTTTTACTTCAGGAGACAGGGGAGAGAGATATGTTGTGAAGATGATTAGCAGTATTTTAAGCAGAGAGTCTTCTATAATGTTTGACACAGAAGAGATGTTTAGAAAAAGGAACAAAAACTTTTAGCTATTATGTGCCATGCAGCTTAAAGGAAAGAGTAGATTCAAAGGCCCGATTGAAGAACTCAGTGGTAGTCCTGGGGCGGAATGGGGGATTTATTAACAAAAGCAAAAAGTAATTTCCAAAACATGCATGTAAATGATGGTAATGGTTTGATCCCCAAGGAAGACAATGGATGTAAACAGGGCATACTCTAGCTTAAGGACAGAACTAAATTTCAGTATCATCTCTGATACCTACAGGGTAGATTGTTAACCTGTGTAGGTTAACCATTCTGGGTCTCACTTTTCTCCTTTAGTAAGTAATATACAGAGCTGTGCACAAAAGATACCCAATGCTGTTAAGAGCACTGGTCTTCAAAGATACATCCTGATCATCTTTGTCCCATAGATATATAATAGGAGCCCCAAACGCAAGCTGGATATGTAATGTGAAATTTTCTAATAGCCACATCTAAAAAAAGAAAATGAGACAGGTAAATTTAACTCGAGTAAAATATTTTAACTCAACACATGCAAAATGTTATTAGTTCATTGTGTAATTGATATAAAAGTAATTACTATTTTTTCTGGACCTATCCTATTGAGATGATTGTAGTTTCCGTGGTTTATCCTATAAATATAATGTATTACATTGATCACTGGATGTCAGACCAATCTTGCATCTCTTAGAAAAGCCCTCTTGGTTATGTGGTTAAATACATAAATCTGGATTTGGATTACTAGTATTTTGTTAAGGATATTTGTGTCTGTATTCATAGGGGATATTTTTCTGTAGTTTTCTTGTGATGTCTTTTGTTTTATTATCTCGGTAATATTGGTCTCATAGAATGAGTTGGGAAATGCTCCTTCTTCTAATTTTTTGTAGGAGGAGTATTTGAAGGATTAACTCTACTTTAAATGTATAGAATTCACCAGTAAAGCCCTGTGGGCCCAGGCTTTTCTTTGTGGGACATTTTAAAATTGCTAATTCAATCTCTGTAAGTATATTCAGATTTTTTTATTTCTTCTTCTGTTTAACTTGTTTGTGTCTATCTGGAAATATATCCATTTCATCTAAGTTTTTAATGTGTTGGCATATAAATGTTCATAATATTCCCTTACAATCCTTTTTATTTCTCTGAGGTTGATTTCCAGGTCCTCTCTTTTATTCCTAATTTTGGTAACGTGAATCCTTTATTTTTTCTTTGTCAGCCTAGCTAAAGGTCACTTCTGTTGATTTTTTCAAAGAGCTAACTTTGGATTTCATTGGTGTTCATTATTATTTCTATTCTCTATTTCATTGTGTGTGTGTTTGTGTGTGTGTGTGTGTGTGCGCGCGCGCGCTCTAAATCTTTATTATCTTCTTTCTGCTTGCTTTGGTTCTAGTTTATTCTTCTTTTGCTAGTGTCTTATGGCTGAAGTTTAAAGATATTTACTCTTTTTATAAAAGCAAGCATTATAGCTCTTCCCCTCTGATTACTGCTCATACTTTGTGGTATATTGTGGTATATTGTGTGTTTTTTTTCATTTATCTCAAATTATTTTGTAACTTGCCTCATGTTTTCTTCTTTGACCTAGTTGTTGTTTAGGTGTTTAATTTTTATGTATCTATGAATTCTCAAATTTTTGTCTGTTATTATGACTTTAATTTCATTCTACTGTGGGCAAAGAACACAGAGCGTATGATTGCATGCTTTTAAATTTGTTGAGATTTATGTTTTGGCTTCCCAACATAAAGTCCATCCTGGAGAATGTTCCACGTGTACTTGAGAAAAAGATCTACTCTCCTGTTGTTAATTGGAATTTTCTATAGGGATATATTACTTTCAGTTGGTTTATAGTGTTCACATTTTCTATTTCCTTGTTGATCTTACGCCAAGTCGTTCTATCCAGTACTGAAAATGGGTTATTGAAGTTTCCAAATATCATTGTTGAATCATCTATTTCTCCCTTTAATTTATATATCTTATTTCATGTTTTGGCAGACTCTGTTTTTAGGTGCATTATGTTTATAATTGTTTTGTATTCCTGATGGATTGTCTCTCTTATTAATTATACCCCCCCCTTTTTTTGTCTCTAGGAACAAATTTTGTCTTTAACTCTATTTTGTTGAATACTGGTATAGTCATTCTTGCTGTCTTTTGGATAGTGTTTGCATGGTATATATTTTTCTATCTTTTTACTTCCCACTTATTTGTATCTTTGAACCTAATGTGTCTCTCAGATGGTATATAGTTGAATCAAGTTTCCAACTTGCTTCCTTCTACCATTCTCTCCCTCTCAACTGAAAAGTGACACACATTCTTATTGGAAAAATGACACCATCATTATTTCACAAGCTGTGCACTCATTGCTCTATTACATGTTGGTTAATGAGAACTAGCATATTGATTCATCTTTTACAATTTATGTACATGGATTATTTATATTAGATCTATATTATTTTAATCTTGACTACTTTTTATAACCTTAGAGGATTCATTTTGTAAATTATTTTTCAATGTTTTTATAATATTAAAATGCTTACTAGCACATTTATTTGAACTAAAAAGGTAAAGACAGAATTTTTCTGAAAGGAAGTATAATTTAGCTTATTTTTGCCAGTAAGATGTATGATGGACAATTTCCATAAATTGAGCTAAATATGCAGCTTCACAGTTTTGATTTCATGTGTATGTATAAAATCCAGGGATAAAGTATAACAGAAATATGAGTTCAAAGAGAAAAAGGAAAGGTCTAAAATTTTCCAAATAACTTTTGCAATATTTTTAATTGCTGGTCATGGGTACTTGTAATATTCAAATTTCATTTAAAATAATATGATCTTTCTGACTGGTGTAAGGTGGTATCTTAGAGTGGTTTTGATTTGAATTTCCCTGATAGCTAGTGACGCTGAACATTTTTTCATGTGTCTGTTAGCTGTTTGTATATCTTCTACGGAGAAGTGCCTCTTCATGTCTCTTGCCCATTTTTTGATGTGTTCCTCTTCTTTTTGGGTGTTGAGTTTAAGTAGTTCTTTATAGATCTTGGATACCAGCCCTTTGTCTGTAGTGTCATTTGCCAATATCTTCTCCCATTCTGTGGGTTGCTTCTTTGTTTTGTTGATTGTTTCCTTTGCTGTACAGAAGCTTTTTATTTTTCAGAATGGCCAAGATTAACAAGACAGAAAACAACAAGTGTTGGAGAGGCTGCGGAGAAATGGGAACCCTCTTACGCTGTTGGTGGGAATGTAAACTGGTGCAGCCGCTTTGGAAAACAGTGTGGAGATGTCTTAAAAAATTAAAGATAGAGATACCCTATGACCCTGGAATTGCACTACTGGGCATTTACCCCAAAGATACAGATGTAGTGAAAAGAAGGGCCATACGCACCCCAATGTTCATCGCAGAAATGGCCACAATCACCAAACTGTGGAAAGAGCCAAGGTACCCATCAACAGATGAATGGATAAAGAAAATGTGGTACATATATACAATGGAATACTATGCCTCCATCAGAAAGGATGAATATCCAACTTCTGTAGCAACATGGACTGGACTGGAAGAGATTATGCTGAGTGAAATAAGCCAAGAAGAGAAAGTCAAATATCGCATGGTTTCACTTATTTGCGGTGCATGAGGGGTAACCTGGAGGACAGTGGGGGAAGGAAAGTAAATGGAAACTAGGGTAATCTAGGGAGGGAAACGAAACAACAGAGACTTTGGACACAAAAACAAACTGAGGGACTTGGAGGGAGGGGTGTGGAGGGATGGGAGAGCCTGGTGGTGGGTACTGGGGACACCTAAAGCGTGGAGCACTGGGTGTGGGGAATGGGGAATGAATCTTGGAACACTGGAAAAAAAATTTCAGTAACAATAAAAAAAAAGAGAAAAAAATTTAAAAAAATAAAATAATATGGTCGTTATATTTAAATATGCTAAAATTACATCCTTTGCAACAATTTAACTTTATTATTTTTTTATTTTAAAGATTTTATTTATTTATTTGACACACACACGCACACACACACACACACACAGAGAGAGAGAGAGAGAGAGATCACAGGTAGGCAGAGAGGCAGGCAGAGAGAGAAGGGGAAGCAGATTCCCTGCTGAGCAGAGAGCCTGATGTGGAGTTTGATCCCAGGACTCTGAGGTCATGACCTGAACCGAAGGCAGAGGCTTAACCCTCTGAGCCACCCAGGTACCCCAACAATTTAAATTTATGATAAAAATTTTTAGATGGCTTAAAATGTACAAGGCACTTCAAACTGTTCAAATACACAAAATTTTTTAAATGTTCAAAATTTCTCCAGGTGATTCTTAAAAAATGTTCGATGACAAGGCACAGATAGCAAAAGTATTCCAAATTCATCCTCTCTAGTTGCCTTATTTACTGCTATATTTCCAGTACCAATCTGATCTCCATGATTGAATGAATGAGTGAATGAATGAATGAATGAATGAATGAATAGTAACATTACACATTACATACTTGCTGCTTTAAAGAAGGATGATCTTGGAGGTATATTTTTCCTTGTTTGGGTTAGCTAATTATTAATTAGTAGGTAGAGAGAGCAGGGTCCTGATGGAAAAGGAGAAAAAAAAAATCTTCATTCCTGACTTGCTAAGACAGCCCTGAGTGACTAGTTTTACCCTTGTCAGACCTCAAGAAACTGAGAGAAAGATTGAGACCAAGATTTAAGGGAAGCCAACAAAGGATTATGACCCATACATAGCAATCACCTTGAATTCTTTAAGTATTTTATGAATGAACATCTACTTCTTGTCTGGCACTCTGCTGGGCACTGGGCATGTAATGGTGAAGAAGACAGAGTGCATGAGGAACAATTTAAATTAAGAAGTCTAATGAAATGGGATACATGCTATAAGAAGAAGACTATATTAAATTATTGCTATTTGACCATTTTTGTCTCACCAAAAACTGCTAATTCGTTTGGCTCAACTTACATGGAAGTATAAATCCAGGGGCACCTGGGTGGCTCAGTTGTTCAGGAAGTGTAAATCCAGATGAAAGAACAATAGATCTTGAGGGATTTACTAATCAGGAAAAGTGATAGGCAGTCAGTGGCATTTGGGCTGAACACTGAAGGATGAGAAAGAAGGTGAGTGGATGGAAGGATGGCAGATAGGACATTTGAAATAGCAGGATGAACAAGAGCAAAAAGTAGAGAGGCATAGAGTGTACAGATATGTTCTGGAAAGGTGCCTTGTATTTTTTTGTGGGTTGAGGTCTGAGAAATATGGAAAAAAGTAGAAAGGAGGCTGAGACTTATGTTAAAAGTCCTATACGCTTAAGAAGATACTGTTGGATCAGCAATAGGAAGCCACTGAAGATTTCCTAGAGGAATTATTGTGAACAGATATAAGCTTTAGAATAACTCAGGTGGCTGAATGGGAAGAGAGTTGGGGGAGGGGAGGTTGAGACTACAGGCACCAAGATGCTGAGGAAGCTCCTGTAATAGTCAAGATGAGTGTAGTAGGTGTGTGTAGGAGTCGTGAAGTGGGCCATAACATTTTTCTGATAGAATCATCATAGTTTGGTCAATGATGAGGTTGAAGTTTACTTGCCATAGGTACAGGGTCAGGTACAGGGGGAAGAGAGTAAGCTACATGGAGGTATCCTGCAGTAAGAGTGGAATTCTGGGATGGGAGCCTTGACTCTGTTCGTCCACTCTTGATAGCTGAAGCCATGACTAGTGGATGCAGTTATCAAGAGAATCTGTCTTGAGTGCACAGGGGAAACTGAGTAAGAGCAAAAGGACAGAGCAGGGGGGTTAGGAGTGAATCTGTGCACTTTGCTTTACCCCATTGTATCTCCATCCTAACACTTATTTACCTGAGTGTCCACCCTTTGCAAGTCTATGAAACCTCCAAAGGTAGGATGTAGATCTTATGCATTCCGTGGCATCCTGCAAGTTCACACGTAGTTACTTATGGGGTAGCCACTTAAAGAAGTCCTTTCTGCATCATACCCAAAGTTTTATGCTTTTTAAGTTCTAGGCATTTTTCTAAGTGCCACGCTGGTACCCTTCCATTTCACAGATGAGGAAATAGAAGCATGAACTTGTTCAAGGTCACAATTAATGAGTGAGAGCCTGGATTTAAATTCAGATGGCCTAACACAAGAGACCACCTGCACCTAACTCCCATGCTATAGAAGGAGTGGAGTTAGAGTGATATCTGCATGCCACTTTTTAGCTTAGAATTGCCTACACAGCTGTGATTTGTAGAAAATTCTAATATCCTCAGAGTAACACTTTGTGAGATGGAGGGCACAATATTATTATTGAGTAAGTGAAATATAACAATTGAATTCATGAGGAAACACAGCTAGGAAGTGGGAAAACCAAGCAAAACCCTGTCTCCTGAGTTAAACTTCATGTCCTGTTTCAGTCTTGCTTACTGAGAATCCAGTTGTTTTCCTTATCCCTCAAGAAGGAATGCCTCAGCTGATGTCCAGATAAATCTGAAGAGAAGGGCTTTGGAAAAAGCAAGAAAACTCTTTGGCTATTAGTTTCTATTCCCTTGAGGGACTTAGGGACTTGGTTCTGGTAAGACTGTGAGATGTCTATGGGTCTAACTTGCTTGTGAATGCTAACATAATCTCACTTTTATTAATAATCATGACTGTTCAAATTTAGGCACAAACCACGTGTAAAAAATGTAAATGAAAGACGATCTATTGACTTGTTATTTATTCATCCTTCTTGGGGACATAATCTGGAATCTGTTCATGGTGAAACATCAGGTATCCCTTGACAGTCTAAACGGCCCACCCTCTTTAGAACTTTCTGTGGTTCATTTATTAAGGAGGATAAGTATGGCTTCTTAATAGGAGAATGGAAAGAGAATTATGGATACCAAATTTCTTTAAGCATTTGTTTAACCTAATCCTCTATGACACATCGACTCTTCTCGGATTGCTGGTCTCCTTAGTTAGGGGAGACTCACAAAAATATTTCAAAAGAGCTGAAAGTGGGATTGATAATAAGCTTTATACTTCTGCTCAGCTCAGTCCAATTTAGAAAAAAAAAATGTCCTGGTGCATCTGACAGATACTGCCTTGTTTAAATTTTATGAATCATAGGCAAGGTTGTTCTACCATTTCTCTGCCATTATACAAGATTGGCTATCTTGACAAGTTTCACCATTGCCAATATAGACTCTGAAGGAACAGATACTGCAGAAGATTCAGAGATGAAAAATCTATTTTGTAAGTTAAGGTAGACACATTTATACAGAAGGTGAAAATATATCCTCAATGTAGCCAATATATTTAATCCCATGACTTCTAAAATAAGCAACATTATGATAATTAAAACAGAGGCACCTGCATTCTTCCAATTTAAGGAAGGATGGAATGAAGAAAAGGAATCAGTGGTTCTTGTCTATATGTTAACTAACATAATTTTAACTGTTAACAACTTATAATATTAAATATTATCATTTACCTAGTACTCTCTTATGTGCAAAGTGCTATTCTAAATATTTAGTCCACTTTGCAACTCTGTGGTAAAAACTCTAGTATTGCCCTCATTTCACACATGAAAACTGAGGCTGAGAAGTGTTAAGGAGCTTGCCTAAAACCACAGAGCTAATAGTAGAGTCAGAATCTCAGAGCTCCTACTCATAATCTGCTGGGCTAAAATTCTTGTGAATCCAATGCCTGAATTGAAAAGACTTCCAAGAAGTGGAGGGACTTTAGAAAATCTTTCAAAGATGGGAACAAATTTAGAAAAATGGAAAGCTCGAGAATTTAGAGTGTTTGTAAGTAAACCCTCTCTTGTGTAGCTTTGAGGGATTTTTTACTTAACTCAGATAACTGAGTCTCACTGAAATCTGGAGCAAGGTCTCTCTATGCAGCAGTCATGATGGTGTCTCAGGTCTATGAGAAGCTGAAGGCTTTGTGGTGGGATAGTTTTCCTGTTGATCTTATTTAAATGGGGGCTATCGATTCCCATGAATGCATTCTTGCCCACTGATGGCACCCCTCAAGCACTATACAAATGGATGCCATTCTTTCTTTCTTCCTTTTCTCCCTTCCATTCCTCTAAGTCAGTGAAATTACTTAAAATGGCCAGATTCTATGCCTGGTGCTGATAATTAAATATATGTGTAAATAAATAAGGCAAGGGTTTATGGCCTTTATGAAGACTCAAACATGGTTTTAAAAATGGCCATCTAAGAAAAAGGGGGTGCCCTGGTGTCTGAGTCAGTTAAGTGTCTGACTCTTGTTTTTTTTTAAAAAGATTTTTATTTATTTATTTGACAGACAGAAACACAGCTAGAGAGGGAACACAGGCAGGGGTAGTGAGAGAGAGAGAAGCAGGCTTCCTGTTGAGCAGGGAGCCCGATGTAGGGCTCGATCCGGGGTCTGCGGGAACATGACTTGAGCCAAAGGCAGTCGCCCAACCAACTGAGCCACCCAGGCGCCCCTGACTCTTGATTTTGACTCAGATTGTGATCTTAGGGTTGTGAGATCGAGTCCCACATCAGGTTCTGCACTGGGGGTAGAGCTTGCTTAAGAGTCTCTCTCTCCTTCTGCCCTTCCCCATCTACTTCCTCTCTCTCCTTCTAAAAAAAAAAAAAAAAAAAAGCCATCTGTTCATGATATAAGCAGGTGCAAAAGTAGGAATGGTTACTTCAAACTGGGACTTTGGGAAAGGCTTCATAGAAGAGGTTATATCTGAACTAAGCCTCAAAAGATGTGTAGCTTGGGGGTCAGATGATCAGAACAGAGTGAGAAAAGCACTCCGGGAAGAGGGATCACCTAGAGCAGCAAAGAACTGAAGGAGTAAAATAGTAGGAGTAAAAACCTCTCTAATGTTGGGGGAATTAGAGAGAATGCTGCCTGAGTGGGGGAAAAGTGTGAGGTTCAGCCATTAGAAAAAGGTTAGAGAAGCAGGCAAAAGCCAGACCAGGAGAGACAAAGAGAAGTTTCATCACTGAAAATCCACTTCCAGGACCTAAACACCAACACAGTGCCTGTGTATATGGTGATCATGTTTTAAAAGTTACTTGCATGGCATCACATAATACTTGAGCTTCAAGGTTTCAGGAATAGTGGGTGCTTTTATGAACATTATAATAGCCTCCTAACGGGTCTCCTCAATTCCACTCCTGCCCTCTTATAACCCTTTCTCCTATAGTGTCTGTTGTATGCAGGTGCATCATTTACTCATTTTTGATCTCTCAGTATTTTCCTTGCTTTGGCCTACATAGTCTTACATGATCTATGATGAACTTGTACCACTCTCCCCTTCTCCCACGTGCTCAACCACACTGGTCTTTCAGTTTCCCAAACACCACAAGATTTCCCCTGGCCCAGCAGGCTCTTCTCTCAACTGCATGGCTGGGTTCTCCTCTTTCATGTTTCATCTAAATGTGATTTCCTCCTATAGCTCTTCATGGATCATCTGCTCCAATGTACCTCTCTTCTCAGGCCATTCTTTATTTCCTTAATAGCGCTTATCACCAATCCATAAAATCAAATTAATTAATTAATTTCATTGTCTCTTTATTTCACAGAATGTACGATCCATGATAGATTAATGCCTGCCTTGTTTTGACTTATCCCTGGCTGGTTCCTTAGCACATGGCACAGCATATACTCTCAAAAGCATAGTTTTGTGTTAAGTGAGTATAAATAGCATGAATCTTTGGCATGTAATTTAAAAAAAGTAATGATCTTTTCCCTTCTTTTCTTAAAAGAGAAAAAGCTGGGGGTATCTGGGTGGCTCAGCTGGTTGAGCACCAGACTCCTGACTTTGGCTCAAGTCATGATCTCAGGGTCCTGAGATTGAGCCCTGAGTCTGGCTCTGTGCTCAGTGCAGAGTCTGCTTGCGATGCTCTCTCCTATATGAGGAAATGCTCTCTCCCTATGAAATCACATTTTCTCTGCCCTCCCCCTCCTCCTGTATGCTCTCCCTCTCTAAATAAATAAATACAATCCAAAAAAAGAGAGGGAGAGAAAAGACTAGATTATTGGTTCCCAAGCTGTATTTTATTCAGTAATGAATTTAAAAAAACAAAAAACAAAAAACAAAAGCCAAATCAGGGTGCCAAGATTTTACTATTAAGGAAGTCTACATATGGACAACATAAAAATCTCTCCTTGCTGCTGCCTGTGGAGGTGGCGGCCATCTCTTACTGGAATCGTGGTTGCCCTCAGACTTCTAGTGATGCGTAAGATCATTACAAAGAGGCTCAAGAAGTTTATCCAGCACCAATCAGACCAATGTGTCAAAATTAAGAGCAACTTATGGAAACCTGGAAGCATCGACAATAGGGTGTGCAGAAGATTCAAGTTCCAGATCTTGATGTCCAGCACTGGTTACAGGAGCAACAAGAAAACAAAGCACATGCTGCCTTGTGGCTTCCAGAAGTTCCTAGTCCACAATGTTAAGGAGCTTGAAATGCCACTGATGTGCAACAAATCTCACTGTGCAGAGATCACTCTCAATGTCTCCTCCAGGAACCAGAAAGCCACTGTGGAAAGAGCAGCCCAGCTGGCCATCAAAGTCAGTAATTTCAATGCCAAACTGTGCAGTGAGGAAAATGAATAGACAGTTTATGTACATGTCATATTTGTGTTAATAAAACCATAAAACTAGCAAAAATTGCACACTTCCTTTCCTATTATCATTTTACAAGACAAATAGGTGGAGAGCTAAGGTATTCCAGGCCAAAAAAGACATAGAGATAGAAATAGTATGATGGCTTTTAGCAAAATCAATAAAATGGTTGGAGGAGAGTAACAAAGAATTTGAAGAATTTGGTAGGTTTAGACAATGGAGAGTTTCCTGTGCTAGGCAAAAGGATTCAGACTTTATATTACAGGGAGTGAGGAGCTTTATGGGATAAAAGAACTATAAGCAGGAAAGCTACATGGTTCCATTTATATGTAAAAATTATCCTCTATGGCCAGTGTGGGAAATGGCTTGGAGGGAATTGAGATAAGAATCAGGGAAACAACTTAGAAAGTTGTTGCAATATCCCACAAGCAAGATGGTGAATCAGGCAGGGCACTGAAGATCAAAGGGAAGGATTGTTTTTTGTTTTTTGGTTTTTTTTATTAACTCTTCTTGGAATGATTTTTCTGAAACTTTAACAAGGTCTTGCTTCTGGTTTTGGCTCGTATCATCTACCTACGGGCTTTCAAATAAATTTTCATATTATTTTCTGTTGACCTCTTAGCTACTTTTTTTTATGACTATATTTTTTTTAGAAAATCACTAAACTCGGGGCGCCTGGGTGGCTCAGTGGTTAAGCGTCTGCCTTCGGCTTAGGTCATGATCCTCGAATCAAGCCTCTCATAGGGCTACCTGCTCCTTGGGAAGCCTGCTTCTTCCTCTCTCACTCCCCATGCTTGTGTTCCCTCTCTAGCTGTGTTTCTTTCTGTCAAATAAATAAATAAAATCTTAAAAAAAAAAATCACTAAACTATAGAGCCTTCATTGTGAGGCTAAAAAGAATGTGAAAGCATTTTGCAAAGTATTAGACAAATAGGACCTATTTTTACTCCCAGTAAGTCAATTTAGTTTACAAAGAGAAAAAAATCACTTCCTTCAATGTAAGCCCCATAAGCAAACTCCCCAGGCAGAATGAATCACTCTTATAACCATAACACTTTTTTTTATACTTCTATTGGAACACCTCCATTAATTATAAATTGTTTATGCATTGGTTTTTCCTTGTAGCATATAAATCCTTTAGAGGCAGAGAGAGAATCTTATGAATCTTTGCAACCTGGTTTGTGGTAGACAGTAAGTGCTCAGTAAATGTTAATTGCATGCATGAATGAATGATTAATTCCTAGGAAAGGATAAAGGCAGGTTGTAGGGAGCTGATGGGGACTTCAAAAGTAAAATAAATAATAGAGTAAATGTGTTAAAGTGAGAAGATTCAGGGTGATTCGTGATCATATATTTTAGTCTAGAAGATATACATAGATTTATTAAACTGACAAAATATGGTATCAACTTGCTCTTAGTAAAGTTAAATATTTTATAACAGTGATAATTAAATATCCTTTTGCAGTATTGTATTCTTTACCTATTCATTTTAGCAAATTTCTTTCCAGTGGCTGATAAGTGTAACACACTGGGCTGTGGTTTATAAATAGTCATATTCCTGTCCTCATGAAGTTTGCTATCCAGTGCGGAGGAGAGAAGATCTGCTTCAAACCAAACAGTGTCTTAGGAATTCTACATATTTTATAATAATTACCATTTATTATTTCTTATATTCATGACAACCTTGTCACATAAACATTATTATGCTCATTTTCCAGAAAGAACTAAGAGCTAAGGGAATTTTATTAATTTAGCTGGGATCACTGAACTAGGAAGGAACTGATTGATCACAAGGAAGAGCATCAAAGGTTATTTTTTTTATTTCAGAATCTAGATTTTCTGGCAGTCACTGAAGTTACTTCAACAAATACTAATAAAATACCAAGCAGGACAGATGTATAAAATGATAATGAATTATAATGATAAAGTCTCCACCCTCATGGACTTTTTGGTTTGGTGGAAGGGTTTAGAAAAATGAACATAATCATAAGGTGGGATTTTAACCAAGACTGACAGATCTTGGGGGGTAGGGGAGTGGTTCTCAGGAGCTGAGCAGTATTGCCCTCTGGTGTGAAAAGTGTCCTGGGCTTAGGGGTTAAACTACTATTTAAGACCTCACTCTAATTCTCCTGCTTGGGGAATGTGGGCAAGACACATTCTGGGCCTTACTGTCTTTGTTTATTAAACAGAAGCAACAACAGGTGAGGTTTCTACCTTATTTCAAGAATTAATGGGTCGAGATAAGGGAAAACAGTTTCCAAAGTGCAGTACAGATGAATGATAAAGAAAGCCATCCTAGAAGCATCTCTTTGGTGTAAGAGCCATCAAATAAGAGAAAGCATAGAGAAGTGATTTATAAATTCTTATCCCTAGTACATAATCTGGTGCCTGTCACATAGTAAGGGCTTAATAAATAGTTGCTGAGTTTAGCTCCTGAATTGGCTGCAAAAGAACAGAAGGGACCAAATCTTCTTTCTTCCAGCTAGTGGGGAGGACATATTGCACACAACTTCTTGGCACCTTGTGAACATACCAAGCAGATGTCAACAAATATATTAGTTAAAATCCAAAGCGCCATTTAAATTGGGTATTTTTGTTTGTTCAATTGGTTGTTTTTTTCAGAAATTATGTATGTGACTGTGTATGTGTGTCTAAAACATATTTGGGGGTTGGTGATGACCAGTCCTCATATCTTTTTGGTCCTGTTAAAGTATTTATTTGCTCCTCTCTACTGATAAATTCTTACAGCATGCAGCACTATTGGGGTCTAGAATAGTACTCTATATTCTCCATATATTCTCAACAGGTATTATAGACATAAGCCAGGGGATAAAGCTTAAGTCTGGTAATGCTATGCACTAGCCCAGAGAGAGGATTTATTTGAGAAAGGCTGGTTTACTTAGCAGCATCAAACCACACGCAGTTATCTATCTGCTTACCAAGACTAGCTTTCAGTTTGGATCACTGGCCAGACATGTACATGCCTTTGCTACAATATGAGCAAATAAGTACCACCTGCAAATCTTAATCTTGTGTGTGATTACAATGTTATTAGTAAAATCATCTAGAATTCTTTTTTTCTAGCATTCACGTTATTTAATGTGACTTGAATCTTTTTATAATAAAGTTTTTTTTTTTTTTTTTAAGATTTTATTTATTTGACAGAGAGGGAACACAAGGAGGGGGAGTGAGGAGGGAGAAACAGGCTTCCGGCCAAGCAGGGAGCCCAACGTGGGACTCGATCCTGGATCTCCGGGAGCTGAAGGCAGTCGCTTAACCAACTGAGCCACCCAGGCGCCCTATAATAAAGTTTTAATAAAGATGAATATTCATAACTTTAACTTCCATGAACATAGATGATTTTTCTCTGTTCCTTCCACCGAGTACAACTAATAACCCCTGACATTATATATAAAGCAAACACTGAATGTCTGTTAGGTAAGGGAAGAGGGTAAACTGTCTAGGCACCTTGTGACTCAAGAAACAATGAGTTGATGAGATCCTTGGATTTTCCTTTTGCTTCACATGTGCCAAAATTGGAATTGGAGACGTTAGAACACTAGAAAGCTAACAGGTACAGGGAAAAGAAAGCCCCAACAAAAGCCTGCTTTCTGAAACCAAAGGACCAAGAAAAGGGTAGTCTCACATCACAGATCATTTTTAGACAATAGCTGCTCTACTCTAGTCAAATACCACAAGAAAGATTGTGGCCCCACTCCCTAGCTGTGTCAGCACACACCAAGGGTAGCCTAGAGCTCCACCCTACCTTGGCTATAACAAGGTACCCTTGTACTCACTGGTTAGCATTAGAGAAGGACTTTCATTCCTGCTAAGTAGTCATGAACCCCAATCCTGCCCCTCATTCCAACCATAGTGTCATGTGTGAAACCTAGACTTGTACTCACACCCTGCAGTAATGAGGTTCACCTTCCTCTCCTCAATGCAATTAAGATGTTACTCCAATTCTCCTAGTTGCAGAACTGTGGGAAACACACTTAAAGGAGCTAGTGTATAGTCGAGATTTTACCACTGTCTAGTGGTAATGAGGCCATACAACCCCTGTGGTGACATTGGAAGGTGTGTGGGGAGCATTTATGAAATACTCTCACTCCTTCCCTCTAGAGGGAATTGGGGGAGGCCTACTGGGAAGTTGGAAATCCCACTTCTTTGCAGGAGTATCATGGAGTCTCCTGCCTGGTCTTCCTCAGGTGTCGGAGGCTAAGTGAGGACCTAGTCTATCTCAACCTGGCACTACTGAGGCACGCTCACCCTCTTCCTCTACTGAACCATACAATAGAAAGCTCATGAAAACAGAAAGCTGAAGTAAAATCTGGAGTTTCTTTCTTTTTTTAAAAAAATATTTTATTTATTTATTTGACAGAAACACAGCCAGAGAGGGAACACAAGCAGGGGGAATGAGAGAGAGAGAAGCAGGCTTCCTGCCAAGCAGGGAGCCTGATGTGGGGCTCAATCCCGGGTCTCCGGGATCATGACCTGAGTGGAAGACAGGCGCTTAATCAACTGAGCCCCCCAGGTGCCCCTAAAATCTGGAGTTTCTTAACATAATACCAAGAGTGTTCAGTTTCCAGCTGAAAATAATTTATAGTACCAAGAACCAGGAAAATATCAACATCAATGAATAAAGACAATAAGTTAAGTTAATACCAAGATGACAGAAATGTTAGAATTTGGGAAGTCTTCAGATATTACTTCTTTCAGCTTTTTTTTCTCTCTTCCACATTCTGGTGATACAAATGTTACAACATTTATTATTGTCACACAGGTCCCTGAGTATTTGTTTGTCTCTTTTTTTCCATTTATTCTCTTTGTTGTTCAGATTGGTAAATTTGTATTGGTCTTTATTCTAGTTTAAAAATTCTTTTTTCTGTTCCTTCTTTTCAGCTGATGAAATTTTAAAGCAGCCATCATAAAAAATGCTTCAGTGAGCAATTAAAAACATGTTTGAAACAAGTTAAAAAATGAAAGTCTCAGCAAATAAACAGAAGCAATAAAGGAATCAAACTTTAGAACTTCAAAATACGGTAACCGAAATAGAAAGCTCAGTGGGTAGACTCAACAGCTAAATGGAGGTATCAGAGGAAAGAATCAGCAAATCCAAAGAAAGAACATAGAAATCAATCTTGACAGAGAGAAGACAAGCAAAGTAAAAGTGATCAAAGACTTAGGAACCTGTATGATAAAAACGAGAGACCTAGTATCTGTCACCAGAGTACTGCAAAGAGAGGAGAAAGGGGTTGAAATTGGAAAGTGTTTGAAGAAATAGTGGCTTCTCAAGTTTTGCAAAAGACATAAACCCTATACATTCAAGAAGTAGAGTGAACGCTAAACGGATGAAATAAGAAAATATCCACACCAAAACACATTATGGCCATACATCTAAAAGTTGAAGAAAAACTTCTAAAGCAGTGAGAGAAACGATCTAGCTCTATAAGAAACACCATTCAAAAGACAGCACATTCCCCATTTGAAATCACAGAGGCCAGAAGAAAATGGCACAACGTTTTTTTTAACTGCTGAAAGAAAAGAGCTACTAACCCAGAATTCTAGATCTGTAAGAATATATTTAGGAATAAAAGGGAGATATTCTATAGAAAGGAATTTGTCACTAGGAGAACTAAAAGAATGGGCAAGGAAGTTCTTTAAACAAAAAAATAAATTTTGGAATATCAGGAAAGGAAGAAGGAATGTGATAAGCACACATGAGGGTGTATTTTGAGTTTCTAAATTATGTTTGATGGTTGTGACAAAAAATGATACTAAGGAAATATTTAAGACAATTATATTTTGAGTACAGTAGGGTAAAAAGACATAAAAGGAATAAAGGTTTCTATACTTCATTCTAACTGGTAAAATGTTGACACCAGTAAATTGTGATAAATTCTGTATCTATCACATAGAATAGCCACTAAAAAACTGTGTAAAA
Source organism: Spilogale gracilis (assembly GCA_004023965.1). NCBI lineage: Eukaryota > Metazoa > Chordata > Mammalia > Carnivora > Mephitidae > Spilogale > Spilogale gracilis. The sequence continues at coordinate 2,580 of PITA01002157.1, read as the reverse complement.
AGATATGCTCGAAGACACCACAGATAAATCAAAATTGAGTTCTGAAAATGTTTCAGTATCCCATAGGAAGGCAAGAAAAGAAAACAGAAATGAAAAACAAAACAAACAAAAGATGGAATTAAATGGCAGACCTAAGTCCTAACATATCAATAATTATTTTACAGGAAGCAAAACTCATAGAACTGAACAAAGAAATCAAAAAATTTGAAATCATACCTGGAGACTTTAACATTCCTCTTTCAACAACTGATAAAATGGCTAGACTAAAAAATCATCAACAACATAGAAGAACTATACACCATCAAACATTAAGATTGAATATACATTAACAAACCACACCACTCAACAACAGAATACATGTTCTTTTCAAGCACCCCATAAAATGTATGCTAAGTTTAACCATATGCTGGGCCTTAAAACAAGACACAGAAAATTTATGAGCATGAGAATTATTTAGAACATGTTCTCTGACCACATGGAATCAAAATAGAAAACATTAACAGAAAAGTATCAAAAAATCTCCACTTAATAATTAGACAACATACTTTTAAATGACCCTTGAGTGAAAGATGAATTCTCAAGGGAAATTTAAAAAAAATTACACTGATAGGGCACCTGACTCAGCTGATTAAGCATCCAACTCTTCATTTATTTAAGCTTAGGTCACGATCTCAGGATTGTGAGAGTGAACCCTGCATTGGGCTCCACACTCAGCGGGGAGCCTACTTGAGATTCTCTCCCTCTGACCTTGTCCTGCTCACACATTTTCTCTTTCTCTCTCTCTCTAAACAAATACATCTTTAAGAAAATATTGAGCTGAAAGAAAATGAAAATAAAATATATCAAAATTTGTGAAGTGCAGCTAAAGTAGTGGAGAGAGGAAAATTTGTAATGCTAAATGCTTACATTAGAACATAGGAAAAATTTCAAATTAATAATCTAAACTTTCACATCAAGAAATTAAAGGATGAGAGAAATAAACCCAAAGTGAAAAGAAGGAAGAAAATAATAATAATGAAATCAGAAATTAACAAAATTGAAAACAGAAAAATGGAGAAAAATCAATGAATAAAAAACGCACTCACAAAGGATCAATATAATTGGTAAGCCACTAGCCCACCTGATAAAAACAGAAAGGAGATTCAGATTACCCATATAAAGAATGAATCAGAGGCTATTACTATAGATCCTGAAGCCATTTAAAAGATAACAAGTGAATGTTTCCATGCAGAAAAATTTTCCAACTTTAATGGAATATAAAAATTGCTCAAAAAGCACAAACCATCACAATTAATCCAATAAGAGATAATCTGAATTGTCCAGAAACACTTAAAGAGATTGCATTGGTAATTAAAAACCGTCAGAAAAGAAATCTCCAAGCCTAGATGGTTTCACTGGATTATTCCACCAAATACTTGAAGAAAAATTAAAATCCATTCTAGGGATGCCTGGGTGGCCTGGTTGGTTGAACTTCCAATTCTTGGTTTCAGTTTGGTCGTGGTCTTGGGGTTGTGGGTTCAAGTCCTGTGGAGTCGGCTTATGATTCTTGCTCCCTCTCTCTCAATATAAATAAATAAATCTTTAAAAATGAATCTGTGCTTTACAACCTCTTCCTGAAAAAATATTAGACAGTAACACTTCCCTATTCATCTTCTGAAGCTAATATTAGTTCTGAAATGAAAACTCAAAAAAGACAGTAAAGAAAAAGAAAACTATAGATGAATATCCCTCATGAACATAAACATAAATTTAAAAAATATCAAATCTTTAACAAAATATTAAACAAAATATATTCAACAAAATAATAAAAGATACAAACATCTTTAATAAAGTATTTAATATATATTAAAAAGAAATAGAATTAAGCAATGTATATTTATATGAAGAATTATGTTTCATGATCAAATGATATTTATTCAAGAATGCAAGACTTGTTTATTGAAAAATTAATCAGTGTAACTCACTATATTAACAGGTAAGGAAGAAAAAATATATGATCTTGCCAACCAATGCAAAAAAAGCATTTGATAAAACTCAATACCTGTTCATTATAAATTTTTTTCAGAGAAATAGGTATACCAGAGAACTTTCTCAACTTATAAAAAGAACCTACAAAATATCTATACTTACCATTATATTTAGTGGTGAATGACTAAATGACTTCCCTTTAAAACTGGGAAAAAGACATGGGTGTTCGTTTTCATCACATTTAATCAATATTATACTGAAGTTATAGCTGGTGCAAATAATACAAGAAAAGATATAAAAGGCACACAGATAAGGAAGGAAAAAATAAAACTGTCATTTGCAGATGATATGATTGCCTACATAGAAAATTTTAAGGCATTTATGAAAAGCAAATAATAAAACACGTCTAATTTAAGACACGTCTCCAAAGGCAAAGGAGACAAAAGCGAAAATGAACTTCTGGGACTTCATCAAAATAAAAAGCTTCTGTACAGCAAAGGAAACAGTCAACAAAACAAAGAGGCAACCCACAGAATGGGAGAAGATATTTGCAAATGGCACTACAGACAAAGGGCTGGTATCCAAGATCTATAAAGAACTACTCAAACTCAA